>JAOUZG010009597.1:326721-356115 GCA_026289955.1 Argiope argentata
CAACTAAGAAGAACAAGGAAGAATACGGTATGAGAAATAATTGGCAGGTAGTTCGCTATGTCACCACAAATGCTATTTACCCAGCAGAAAGAAGATATAAAATAAATCAAGAATAAGGCTTGAAATAAAAAAGTTTAATGGAGCGCAAAAATAGGCATTATCGTTGCCAGATGAGTAATCATAGAAAGACTTAAGATTAATATACGGTTTGTCATCAAGCATATTAAAATCGGGCCCATTGCTTACAAACTCTTAAAAATCTGCAATACTCCTAAAAATGCCTTTTTAAGTCTCAATAACTAATTATAATGATTGTATTTTGTAAGAAATTGTTCGAAAATGTTTCAGTTTTGGCACCAATTTAATAATCTAGCCATAATCTCTTTAATAGTCTAGCCATAATCTATATGACTAGCCTTCGGAAATTGATACTCATTATCTTAAAAGAAGTGCTTTTTGTTTAACTTCATACTAAAAAAATTACATTTTTAAGGGTATTAATTTTATTTTGTTAAAATTTCTGACCTTAATTTTAATAAAATTTTACATTCAATTTGATACACTATTTGAAACGATGCTTTAAAATACTATGATGAAATTCAATCCACTACAACAAACCCTTCAGTCGCATCACCAATTATATTCGTGGTACTTATCCGTTAAGCGGGTGGCAGCTAAAAATCGCCAAAGAAATTTGACGGAATTCTACATTATTTAGACCTTTTTCGTTGGAAAATCGCTGTAAGAAATTCAGCAGCATTTTACGTTATTTGACGTTTCTCAGCTGGTGGCCGGCAAACAGAAAGTAAATTCGTTGTAGGATTTTCATTTTTTTTTTTCGAAATGCATACAATTTATGATTTGCAGTGTTTTTATCGAATTCATGTGTTTTAGTCGTGTCCAATTATGGCGTGGAATCGTTTTTGAAAGAATTATATCCCACATTAAAAAATTTAACATCCTGTAAGATCAACAATCATTTAACTTTTGGTTATTAAGTTATATAGAAGACAAAGTTTTAATGGTAAAAAAAGTGATAATATTAGAAAGAAAATGTTTAAATTTTAATCTGATGTAATTTTTTTTTGACTTGTTATATTTTTGTAACTGATCAAGGAAAGCTCCAAAATTTTGCCTGGATTTTATTTATGACTGTAGTAAGAATTTCGGAAAAACAAAAACAATTACTTCGACATACATATTTTTATCCTTTAAGTAGAGCTATAATTCAAGAGACACACACACACACATTTTATAAAATATACTGACTGTTAAACTTTTTTCTTTCTTCTTAAAAAGTAATACCTAAATATTTATGTTCTAAAAATTTATATTGGCATTCTTTAGAAAATTTGAAATTATTTCTCAAGAATTATCTCTCATTGAGTGAAAATACAGTTTTTAGTGTAAAAATGTCAACCAAAGCCACATAAAAGCGACAATCATCTCAGAAAATCCCAGAGATTTAAATCTCACTCGGGACAGCTTTTATATAAAGATCCATCGAATAAAAATTCTTTTTAACTTAGTTTATTTTTTCTACCTACGGCTATTAAATGATAGCAAGATTTATTATATAAAGCCGAAGAAAAATATTTTCAACTATAAAGAGGTTGGAAATTTGTATCAACATGCGAATTTTGTTCTTCTCATTGGAATTAAAATTTCAAGAAAGAAAAATTTGGCGACAGTCGCTGATTTCCGACAAAAGGCTTATCCTTCTTATAAAATGCAAATTCGAATGGTTGAAATACGTTAGAATGAAAGAAACAAAAGTTATATCTCAGAGACATAATCTAGACAACTTCTTTTATTCAATTTTGTATCTCTTTTTATACTTTATCATAAGCGATGTAAGGAATAGTGAAAGTACCGAAATTCACAAAAATTGGACCTTGAGAGTTTGTTGACTATCAAGGTTTTAAATCTCAAAGATTTCAATCGCTACTTTCTAGTATACGTGCATAGAAGAAATGTTATAATCAGTAAAAAAAATCGTACTATAAATGTTGATGAATTTTCTCGTTTTAGAACTTCATGAAGTTGCGCACCACATTTTTGGAAAATAACTGTTTGCTAAAAACAAAACTCAAAAACACCTTTATCTAGGCAGATGAATTTTGATATATGCTCTTAACACTAAAGCTGTAGAATTATATTAAGATTTGAATTATATATTCAGATGAAGTCTATCTCTCCGATTATTCAGATCTAAGTGAACATAATAACTACAAGGTGTTGAGAGCAAGATGGATAAAATCCAGTATATAGATTTATCCTCTACATTTTAGGTACGTATAAAAGTTTGAGCCAAATCAAATAAAGTGTTGAACGTCTGTCGGTCCCTAACTTCAGAAGCATGGAAGCGCCATAACTCAAATTCACAATGACATATATTATACAACGTTTCGGGGTTCGTTAGATTGAGAGTTAATAAAAACAGTCTCTTGAAAATCACAAGACATTTATTCGTAGAAATATCTAGAAGATGCAGGAAATTGCAGTAATTATTAGTCACAATGACGCAGCTCCAATCCAGCTAATACAACAGCACACAGCTTTCAAACACGGAGGTCTCTACATACCTCAGACAGATAACAGCTTCTGTGTGTTCCCTACTCTCTCATCATCAAGGTGAGTGAATTCGGTGGTGGTATTTATACTTGACTTGGTGTGAAAATCTAAGACTTTCGCCACGGTTCTGAAATGTTCTAGGCTATCTCGCTTTTTAATGGTCCTAGAGCTTAGACGATAGAACTTTTCAAATCTAACTATATTTCTCCAAATTTCGCCAAGAGTCTCGCCAAAAGGTTGCCAAGTCACCGAATCATTGGACATGCCGTTTTTAGGTAAAATAAGCCTAAATTGCAAGATTTTCGCCCTAGAATCAGGGTATTTCAGATACGTCTGAGATTAATACAAATATTTACAAAGTTTGTAAACAATATTAATATTTGGTATGCGATTGTAGATTGCTAATTATATTTTTATGTATAATTTTTTTAAATCAGTTGAAATGTATTTAAAAGTGAAATTCATCTTTATACGAGAATATGAGAGAATGATTTGGAGGGAATCTCCCTAGCAGTTTTCTTAAAAATTAAAATATTTTGTCTTTTCATAAAAATGTGAAAATAGCAGTTTAAAAATAAAGCGAAGGCTTACATATGATCCTTTCAAAGAAATTATATTTCTGCATGTAATTTTGAAACGAATTTTTTTGTGTGAAATAATCCATTACAATTTTTTTAAAGTATAAAAATGTGAAAAAAATTCTAATGGCAATTTTACAGGTTCAAGTTATTAGGTTAGCCTACCAAAACAGTGGCTTTTGTATATCAGACAGGATAAGGATGGAAATAGTGGGAAAGCAATAGCTTCGGATTATTGAAATATCCTTACTATTAACCTTAAATAAAGGATTTTGAATTTAAGGGGTAAAATTTCAAGAGGAAAATCAGAGATTTTTAATTCCTCTTAAATATGTACAAAGCAAAAATGAATAATTAGTTAAAGTTTAACATTTACTTATATAGAATATACTTATAGCCGGCTTTCTGTCATAGAGATAGTGGGTCTTCCTCGTGTTTTGGGAGTCCCGGGTTCGAGCATGATTGTTCTACTATGTGCTATTTGTCAGATGTGTGACTGTGCCCCCTTGTAAAAAGGTGCTTTCGTACTCTTAGTCCTAGTTGGCGCTATTTGAATCAAGAGATGCATACCTTCGGGTAAAAATCTGCTGATGAATCAGCGAGGCTTGCCCATGGCAAGTGCCATAAGTAACCACAACAGAAGATATTTATATATTGCCACTTATTTGTAATTGGCTTAGGTATATTATCGAGTCCTACACATATATATTTTATGTTATTAAAAATGCTTATGAAAATGCAAATAAAATAAATACTCATAAATTATCTATTTTTTACAAGAATATTTTTAATTTGAATTTCCACCTCATGTTTTGTAAAGTAAAATTAAACTTTTATAAAATACTCAACAACTGAGGATTTTCCAAAATAATATCTTACGATAAGGATTTCTAATTAAGCAATCATTTCTTTAAATAACACACATTAAAACGGAAAAATATAACCACTTTGAATCTATAAGAAAAGGCTACTAGAAATCATGTGGAATAATTTTTTTATTGCTAAAAGTATTATTTACATGAAAGACTGAAGACACAGAGCTTATTTGAAGCTGCAACACCCAAAGCCTTTTCTACCGCCAACACCTAATTTGTTGATTTGGTATTTTAAATAGCTTTGTAAATTGTCAATTTTCCAGTCCGTAAATTCCTTTTTCTCTTCAATTCAGAAAAATCTATAAGAAAAAGAGAAATTATTATAACATGTGGGACATTAACAATATATATTAATTTCTTTAGTTAGAAAATTTAGTTTTGTATTTCAAATAATAACGCGAAAATTATTTTATTTTAGATTAAAAAAAACCTATTATTATTTTGCAATATTATGTTATATTGAGTATTCTAGTAATGCTTCGAAAAAAGTTCGCTAAATAATTTGATAATCAAGAATTTATTCTGTATATTATTTGCTTTTTAACTAATTGCATAATGGTTGGAGCAAGAATTGACTGATAATTTAAACTGAAGGGAAAATGTCGTATGCTGTTTCCTAGTTGTAACAGTAAACAATGCTACTTAAAAACTGGTGCTAGTGGTCAATGAATTGTTTAGAGGTTTCAAATTGGTTGTTGAAGATTTTCTTCTAAGCAAACGACAAATGCCAGCCAGTTTTCTGTGAGGAACGAATTGCTCTGAGGGGTCAAACTGGTTATTAAAGATTTTTCTCGTATGCAAACACAAATGTCAGACAGTTTCTTGTGAGGAACAAATTGTGCAGAGGACATAAGCTGGATGTTGAAGATTTTACTCAAAACCAAACACAAATGCCAACCAGCTTATTGCAAAGGGTTACCAAGACAGCAGTCTACATCTATATAATGGAGTTAAGTGAGATTTATACGTCAGTAACTAACTACGGTGCGACAGGAGAGAGCATCACCCCTTTTTCGCCAAGGATATTTAGCGTCAAATATGGCAACCCGATGTTGTCGTTGGAGGATATCTTCTCCGGGAGATAAGGCGCAAGAGCGTGGAGGGTTGGCGATTTTGAAAAGTGCGCCAAGGGGGTGAGGTTCTTTACGGATCAACCGTAACTACGAGTTCCGGATTATTTTAATCAATTAAAGGTGCCATAATTCCCTCGTATCATAAATTTAACAATTTACTCTATAAGGATTGAAAATAATATCAGCCAGAAACAAAAGTATTTAAGTTACATTTATGATAATTATTCTAAGAATAGCACAGGATGGATCAATGTTCGTATCGTTACCTTTGTATAGATTTAAAGGAAGGATGTAATCAACAGCTCTACCAAGAATTTACTCGTTATTCACTTTGATATTCTGACTTACATTCCAATACTTGACTTTTGCTTGCTGTCTTACTTTTGACTTTTAATTGCTGTCAAGATTTCCTTTTAAGGTGAATAATACGACGAAAGAGTGCTATCCTTCTATTTAGAAATATTAACACAAGAGATATTATTCCGTTTTTACCAGCTTAGATACTTGTTTTTAGTTTCCTTTAAAAAAATCAATAACTCCATCTTTTAGGTGGGTAACGAATGTTCTAAGAAAAAATAATTTTCAGAAAGGTGATTAGAGAATAAATAAATCAGAATATCACAAATTCATTAAATAATAGTTGTTAAGTGCCACAGTATCTGCTTCAGTTCATTACCAAAAAAATCACCAAAAGATTCTTTCCCAACCTCCAGTAACATAGTAAAGGGTGCATTTTGATAGTGAACCACATTAAAGGTTCATTTCGATAGTAAATCGCATATTTTTAAAGAAATAATTCTTCTGTAGTTAACGGTATTATTTCTGTACCAGCTTGATACTAAGAAAAACTTTTCGGTTCGTATAGTATTTGTATTCCTTATAAAAAGACTGATGTTGATTTCCAATACATGGTGATATTGAAACGTTCTTTATTTTAAAGAAATATTTATTTTTTCCTTAAAACATTTTAAACTCACACTAAAATTTAAGAAGCAAACATAGAAACATAAATGCACTATGATCCCAAATTAGTATTCGTTCGATGAAATTATTTAAATATGTAGCATCATTGTATCAATAATTTTCTTAATGTGTTTAGTACAAAACTTTTCTTAATATGAATAGTATCAAAACTTTGGTCTTAGCCCACAAGTTACAAAAAATATTTTAAAAAAGAGTTTGAATCTGAAGGAATCTGAATGAATCAGCATATGAATCTGGTTATGACAATTTCATTTAACACATTAAGGACTACAAAAAAATAATCTGTAAAACTTATGTTTTTGGGCAAACTTGTACATTTTAAAATCATCATAACTTTTTAATATAAATAAAGCAAAAAGAAAAGGGACAAGCAAGACTACAAAGCTCAGAAGCAGTTCTTAATGTGTAAATAAAATTGGAACAGATTCTTATCTCTGTTTATCAGAAGATAATTTTGGCAAGACCAGGTGCATAAAATCCAACCCCATGTCCAACAATGTTGCTGTTGGCCAATATGGCTGGATAAATAATTCTTCATACAAAATATAGCCTTATAAAATGAATTCTCACCTTAGTTTACCAGACGATAGTCTTGGCGAGACCAGGAGCGAGAAGTCCGGCTCCATATGGATAGCCGAGGGCTCCGTGTCCAATAAGACCGCTGTAGGCGAGACCTGGAGCAGCAAGAAGAGGTGCATGAGCGAGGGCTGGAGCAGCAACAGCGGGGGCTACTGGGGCGACTGGTAGAGCATAGGGGCTAACTACGGCAGCGGAAGCTGGGGCGCTGAGGGCGGTTCCTGGTTCGTTGGTCTTGACGGAAGCCCTGAAACCTGCGGCATCGGCGACGTAGTCGACTCTTCGAGCTCGACCGTCAATGTCGGTGATGGTGTAGCTTCCCTGCTTGTTTCCGGCGGCATCTCCGACTTCAGCCCTGGCGTTGGTGGCGGTGCCGTAGTTGAAAGCGTAGTTGCCGATTGCCTGTTGATGGTATAATTCATTAGACGATTGTCTTAAGACAAATAATTCCAATACATTCATTGATTTTTCGATAATCTGTCTTTATGCATAGAACAATAAAGGATTGTTTGTAAATATTGTATACAAATCTAGTTTTTTTACCCAGTCTTGAAGAAATTTGGTAAAAGCGCTTTATAGGATAAAAGGAAAGTTGCCTTTAACTTTTCAACTAAGCCATACGTAAAATGAAAGATTATTCAAGAGCTTAACATTTATCAACTATATTTTTATAAAATATTATCACCTAAAAATGGTTTTTATTTAACTTAAAAAATTTCATTAATGTACATTTTCCCTTAATTTTAAGATGTAAAAATTTTTAAACTTGTTATGCTGCTCTACAACAATTTTTTATTGCTATGAAAAGTATTTAAATAAGTTTTATCGCTCCATTAACAGTTATATTGCATATTTTTGGCCAACTAAAATTCTTACAACCTATCCCTTATTTTATTTCGATCTTAAATGAAATTTCTTATTTACAGAAGAAAGAGCTGTCTCGCATTTAAAGATAAGGTATATATAAAAAAAGAAATTTCGTTAAACATTTTGCAACAAATATGTATTGTAAATTCGCAACAGACTTAAGTTTTCTATACCGAAAAGAGAAAAATATTACCAAAATTTTCTAGTAGTATAAAAGTTCTATGCTTATCTTTCAGCTTATATAATAAATTATGTTATATATTAATTAAATAGTACAAGCATGAACAAAAGTCAGAACATAACGGTAAAAATGAATTATAATTTTTTTACTGTTTTAAAAACTTAATTCTTGTTACGCGGATCTTCGTAAAATATATGGAACTCTGTACTTTAAGTCATACATATGTTACAGACAAAAGATAGAAAACGTCACTTTATAGAATACTTAAATATTTTTGAGAAAAATATCAAAGGGCTAATACATAGCACATTTAATTTTTTTTTTTGCAAATTTCTACAGTGACAAATGACAAACTAAAATATTTAATTGAAGAATCGTTTCGAATTAGTCATGTGACAAGTCTAAATAGCATTTCTTATACATTATAATTAGGTAATGCATTAATAAATTAGGTAATTAGGCTAGAGAAAACACATGATACAGTCAAATAATATTCTCCAGCTTTTTGTTTAGGAATTTCTAAGCGTTCTGTAAAATGTCATCTTTTTGTGTATTGTCGGTAATAAACATTAGAGATTACTAATCATAAGGCTCTAGCATGGACACACTTACTTGCTATCATAGGAAATAATTTCATCTAACTTTTTCTCGTGAATACTTTATTAATTATATTCCTTAACAGTAAAGCCATTAATTTTAAAATAAAGCTTCTGGTATTTGAAATAGTATAAAGCCAATTTTAAGAATGACAAACTGTCAAGAAGTTTCGGCCAGTCTCGATACCCCCCTCACCAGAGAAATAAAGAAAATAGTGTCTGTACTCACGTCTTGGGACTGTGCGCTGATGCTTGAGCCGGTGTTGACGACGGAAGTGGCCAAGAGGGGGTTGGCACTGACAGCTGCGAGAGCAGCGCACAAGATGGCGATCTGGAATAAACGAATACTGCATTGATTCACATAAAAACATGATATAAATGAATTTGAGCTTGAAAAAAATATGACCAAAAGCACTAAAAATCTCAAGAATTTTGCGTGTTTTGTTACTGTACATGTGAATTCTGAAAAAAAAAATGCTAATTCACAGTAATGTTTTCCAATAGAACATGAGAATTCGTGCTCGGTTCAAGTTATTTCTTTTTGAACAAAAGGCGAGCTTAAATAAATTGGAAGACTTAACAGCAAATCTTGTATATCTTTTAAATTTGCCAGTAAAAGTTGACATTACAATTATAGTTATAAAGACAGGTAGATAGATAAATTTCGGTACACACATTTAATATCTATAGTGTAGACATCTGCGAAATGTTGAGCCAAATTCAGCTAAATACTGAATTCCATATTCATGTAAACATTTAAATGAAATTATACAAAAACGCAAAAACTTAAATATTTTAAGCTTGGAACATATTTTGGGACTACAACTATAGATTGGGGTTAAATGTGTGTTTAAATCTCTTCAAAGAAACCTGTTAAGATCGCTAATCCAATTTTTCGGATACTATAAACGCATACCAAGACAGACAATTGCCAAATAACTCGCCAAGATTAATACGACAGATGCAGTAATGATTCGATATTCATGCCAAAATTTAATATTTCGTAACTATTGCATTCTGGTGCCATGCAAGACGTAAGGATCTAGAATGTCGATTTCATTATGCGAGAAAGTTTGGAGAAGATATTACCCGCTGGTTTAGATAAAATAAATATAATTACTTAAAAATGTAAGAAATGAAAATAATAAATTTATCAAGTAATTTAAATTGTAATGTGTAATGTATGCATCACAATTTTCAATTTAACCATTTTGGAAGCTATTTCTTAATTTTTAGAACTATAAAGAGATAATAAGAATTTTCAATATTTCGTTCGAATAACTTACACTGATAACTGCTGTTTGAAAAGTCTAGTTGAATGAATGAAGCTTAAAGCTTTAAACAATAATTTTATCAAGAGTTTTTCGTAAAAGTGAAGAATTTATTTTAAATAATAGAATAGATCATTTTTCAACAGTTAGCCGTTTATCTCAAAATGTATTAAGTATTTCAAGATATTCTTCCTTCTTCAAAATAAGATTTGCTTCAATATAATCTCATACTTCGACTTAAGGATTAATCGTAAAATAAGATAAAAACCAAAATGGTGGAAGTAAAATTGATTTTATTAATATTTTTTTGATAGCTGGCACCAATCATACTTGATCAACTTGAATGGGATTTAGAAATCGATTACAGCATTGAAGAAAGCGTTTTCCAAAAGATTAAAAATGGGATTCTGTTAAATGTTAATAAAATTGCCACAATTGTCTTATAAGTTTAATACATATAGTTGAAATTTACACTCTGCTTAAAAGGCTTAAGCACTTAATGGGTATTTTAAAAGTTTCTAGGTGTATTAAATATATTTAAAAAGTTAAATTTTTAACGAAACCGTAAAAGAGAATTGAAGAGATTTCCAAAGCTTCACTTACCTTTGCGAACATGGTTGTTTGTGGGATCTGTTGCTCTAGATGAGATTGATGGTCCACGATTCCTTCGCCTGCTCTTATATACTTACTCGTCCGAAGAATTTTCAAGGACCTTTCAAAACTCGGACATATTTGGGATGGGTGGGGTGCCTCCCTTAATTATGCAAAAAACGAAACAAATATGCATGGAAATGATTGTAGAGTCCTTTTTGTTTTGCTCTTTCTGCAAGGCACACGAAAATTCTTCTTGTGCTTCACTAGGAAACAAGGTGCTTAATTAAAACCAGTTCTGATCCAGTCTGGGTACCAAAAGATGTAAAGTTTACCAGATGGAACAGTTTGACCTTCCCTTGGCGATCTGATTCTTCCACGGCATTAACTTTCTTTTATTTTCGATTCGTATTCTTTTTATTCACGTGTATTTTAATAATCGTGATGCCGTCATTGCATTAGACCGTCGGTGTGATTTTTCTTTTGCTCCGCGATTCGCTTCCTGATTATGTCAATTATTGATGAATTGACGAGAACTACAGTTTGTTACAAATATCAATATGTAGAACACGGTTTCAAGTCAAAAAGGCTTTGCTTGTGCATTTGTATTTATTTTTATTCAGTGTTGAGATGGACATATTATGAATTTAGAACAGATATTACTTTTTGATTTTGGCCGATTATTTACACAATATTTTGGCTATTTTATGAAGGACATTTCTCGAAATGTTTAAAGCCACAAATTTCATAAGGAATGGCTGCCTTAGAAAATATGGGACTAAGTAATTCTATAAAATACTCCTTTGACACAATATTTTGTGCGGAATCTTCACAGTGTTTTCCGACATTCTTATTGTCAGCCAATATCGTTTAGATATCGTGACGATGTAGGACAATTTGTGATAATAGGGTAGCATAATGCTTATTTTATCTTTAAAACAACACTGGGAAAGGATGCATTTATTAAAAATTCTTTACACTAATAAAATTGAATGTTGAATCCAAATGATTAAAATATATAATGAATCCTTCAGCTTTAGATTAACTGAAATATTTTAAATGTTACGTTGAAATTTTTTTTAAAAATTGAGCGATTAAATTTTTGATGTTGATTATATTTTAGTCATTTTTGAATAATAAGTGGTGCACATTTCATAATCGGTTGATGTACTGTTTATATTTTGATTCTACAGACGATGTATATGAAGTTTATGTGCATTAAATGTGATAATGAGCCAAACATACATTGTTTAATATACTCTAAAAATACTCGGTGACAATATAATAGACGACTTAGTTTTCTTACTATGGTGTTGTATATGTGGTCCAGTGGATCATGAATTTCATATTGCCTTTTCCATCTTCTACTTTTAAAAGTTACATTAAATTATATACATTATGTACAGTAATTTTACTTTAGGGGTAAATTATTAGGATCCACCTGCATCTTCTAACAAAACATTCACTTACCTACCACACAAATAAGGCAAGACTTACATTTATAAGAGGATGTTCAACAGTGCCATCTGGAGGAACAGAAATTTGAAACGCATGTCTCTAAAATTATGGCTTCACATAACATCATAGAAAGGATTTCATAATTAAATACTAACATTTCAACTTGAACATGATATATTTTAATTTATCATTCATGGTCTTTCGATCATTTCATTTAAAAAGAGACAAATATCAAATGGAACCTGATTTTATTCAGGTAATTCACGCCAAATATGTGGTGCAATTTAAATTTAGTATCCTTTTTATATCAAACACAATAAAAATATATGATTTAACAATATAGCTTATGATAAATTTTAGTTAAACGGTAAATGACATGCTCATTTATTATGGTCATATAGCTGTGACATCACTGGAAATTCCTGCATGTCTTAGTGATATAAAAACAATCTACCTCTTAGCATTGTTATAATGTAAAAGAGAAGCAAATATGACATCATTTATTAATAGATTGAGTTTAAATTAAATGCTTTTATTTTATGATGTATTGAATTTGCTTGAAAAAGCCTCCTTTTGCCCAATTTCTTTGTTTCCGAACTGAGATGTATCTCTTAATGAATTTAAAGTTAGTTTTCCAAACCGGAAGCTTTTATATTATATTTTTAACAATTTTTGTTGTAAAATAAAAAAAAATTGAATAACGGAATCATAGATATCCTCAACGAATTTAGGAATCAAGAAGACAAAAGTTTCGAAACGAAACATTTACTTGTAATCGGCCATTTTTTTAGTTGAAAGGCTTTTCTCGGAATGATAAAACAAGCACAATTATTTTCATATAAAAATAAAACTGGAAATATTTTGTTTCACGTTGATATATAGTAATGATGGGATTACACTTGACTAGTTATAAAACGGAAAATAAACAGCGCATGCTCAGAAAGGGATTAATTTAAGTTGTTGCCATAATTTTCTAAAGTTGATTGAAACAATCAATGCTTGGCTATAAATTGCCGTTTTGGGACCGCTGAGTACTTCTTTTTCACTGCGTATCGTATTAAAATGATGGATATTTACATAAGGATGCAGGGTAAAATTTAAAGAACTTGCCACCATTTTTAAACTAAAAACCACATAGAAAAGAAATGACAATTAAAATGAAAAAGGGACACAATATCGTATCAGAAAAAACAAAACATGTCAACTTTTTCCGCCAAAACCCCACCAAATTTTGCAACGCATGCGCATTAAGAAAAATTCAGTACATTGGCATGTAATTATCCCGTCTGGACAATTAGTTGCCAACGAGCGAACAACGTTTTTTAGCCTTTCCACGCATGAACTGCCTACTCACATTCTTATAATTGACCGAATGTAAACCTGGCATAAGATCATGTCTCAATCCATTAACTTGTGAATACTGTTTGGTATAGAAAAGGTATATAAAAGCACGCTATTTGATGAGGTAATTTGCAACGCCCTGTAACAAAATCGCCCGAAAGTAACCATCAAACAATACTTATTGGTGATCTGTTACAAAGTTAAGTAGAGACATTTATTAAGTAAGAAAAACTGTTTTGAAGTTATAAATAATAACAATAAATATCGCATCTCACGAGCTAAGAAAAATATCCTTAATTCATATGATAAATACCATCATATTAATTTCATACAGGCTATAAACTTAATTAAAAATTTATAGGAATATTTAAGTAAAAAAAAATTGCAAGTAATCTTTTAGGAAATTATGTAAGTTTTAAACTAAACTAAACACAGTTATATGTTTTCAGTCTGAACTTAGATAACAAGTCTATAGAACATAATTGCATTTTAAAATTTCTAGTCAAATATAAAGAAAGATTTTAGAAGGAAAAATAACAATAAGAAATTGTATATGTGCGGATCAATAACTAAAACATTAATAATAAATAAATAAATAATAACAATAATAAAAAATCAATGCATGAGATTATTTAAAGATAATGAAATTATCATTAATTTATTACTTTTAGAAAGTAACTATCTTCCTGAATACTGGGCGGGAAGTGGCGTAAAAATTCGAATTGGGTTGTTTAGAACATTCACAACACAATCCTAGTCTTGACACAATCAAATTTTCATATATTAGGAGACACAGAAGTTTCTTGATGGTAAAAATTTTAATCCTGATGGGAACTTCTATAAAGTCGCGATTTCAAATCACTCCAAAATTAAGGTTAATGCCTTAGTATGATTGGAAGTTGTATAAAAATTATACACAAATAATCTTTCATATCTGTTTTAAATTTATATATGTTATTTATAATCATATATTATCAAGATATGCTTTTTTTATTGATAGACTCTTCAATGTATATATTTAATACAAATTATAACACATGTATGTTTGATGTACTATTTCAGTGTTTATTATTCTTACTCATAATTCTATGTATCAGTATTGAATGCGATATCTTTTTAAAAAAATATTATCTTTGTTATTCATAAGTTTCATTGTGAATGTTGGAATTTTTTCTACATTCAAAGTTATAGGAATAAGACATATTATAAACAACTATTTATTTTCAAAAAGAAAATCTGCATTTGCAAAATCTTGTTAACTTTAAAGGATTTGATTTCACATTTGATTCCAACTAAAAAAAATCATCTTCAACTTTTCAGGAAATAATTTCCTAAACACAATTGATTAACACTCTAATTTATTTATTTGTTAATTTCAGATATATTTTACTTTTACAGCCAAGTATTTGAATAAAGACATTGATTCTAATATCAAAATTAATGTGCATTAATTTATTATTGCCCAAAATTCTTTGTTTATCATATTTTTCTTATTTGAATGCTGTCCTATACAAATGCCGATATTAAAGTCATGAATCATAATCATCCTGCTTAATATGAATTTTAAAAGCTTATGTGTCATATTTAATAAATTTTCCTTTAATTTTTTAATTGTGATTCTAATCCAAGTCATAAATCATTCTATTTTATATTAATTTCAGAAGCTTACGTGTCAGATTTAATAAAAAATCTGTCATTTGCAGATATTCACATCAATGTCATAGTCATAAGTTATTCTTTTTAATAATAAATTAAAAAATTATGTCTCATATTTTATGAAAAAAAAATGTCGTCATTTTCAGATATTATTATTAAGATGTCTTTCCTTTTTCAGATTGCTCTTTTTCGATCTAAAAAACAAACTGCAATATAAAAGATATTTTTATTAAGTATGTTGATCCAACCAGATTACTTTATTCATCTTTCTACACTAATAAATGAGACATTGAACCCTAATTAATTAGAAGTTTATAAACGACCGTAACTACAAAAATAGAAAAACCAAAATAAGAATCAATGTTTCTAAAAGAATAATTAATATTCAATAAAATTGAGGAACATCTCTTGAGATGCTTTTTATGCAACATTCGCACGTGTTTCGACCACATAAATTCATAACAAATCCAAACTGGTTTCATCTTCATTAAAAGCAACGAGTGAAGATGATACTAAATCACCGCAGATAATATTTGAACTCTAAACCTGTTCGCGAATTATGCAAATGGCGAGAAATATTTAATGATATAATACAGTCTTAAAACAGGAAACATTAGCCATTTGCCATAAAATAGCACGTCGTAATTTAATGATAGCATCCTTATTTGACCATTTTTTATTATTTTATTGTATAGGCACGTATTTAAGGCACGCTAAACATTTTGAACGAGAAATAATAATAATGAATTAGAATTAGACATAATAATATCACTTTTTAAACAAAATGGTATTGACTTAGTTTCATAAGCTTAAAATATTTTTTTTCTGAATGAATTTAATTCTCATGTTAAGAAAAGGCTAAGGTTTTCTTTTTTTTTTGTCACTGGAATGAATTTTTCTTGTTACAACAGAAAAGTAACAATCTTTTTCATACTAATATAACTATTGATTAAAAAGAAAGAGCAACCTAAAATTGTAGCAAAATATTACAAATTATTCTAATGAAAGAGCCGTGGTGGATTAGCGATAAACTCTCGACTTCAGATTCGAGACCCGAATCCAGCGGGCGTGGTTCATGTTGAAGAACTGCAGTGTAAGGCGGCCTGGTTCAGGTTAAATCCGTCAGGGTCAATCGTCCTCCCATTGGATAATAAATTAAAGAAGAGACACCAGTTAAGGTGTCATCCTCGTCATCTGAACTGATTCAAAACTGAATCCATCCATCCCAAAATAGCCCTAGCGTGGCTTTAAACCGAGACATTAATATAAGCAAACTATTGGAATTAAGTTAAACTATTGCAAATAGAGTTAAGAAGAATGCTATTTTCATATTTTAGGTAAATATTTCCTACGGGAAGGGCTGTACCGTGCCCAGTGATGTCCCTCAGGACTCAACCACAGTTCTATCCAGTTTTGTTGTTGAAGCGGCCTAGTCATTCAGTTTTATGATTTTGTGGTGAATACCATGCATATATACCAGCCAACATCTCTCGGACCGAAGTGCACTTTTGGCCCAACGGATTTGGTACTGGACTACCAACCTAAAGGTACGGAGTTCGGGCCTAGCGCTATTCGCTAACCTTCTAAAATGGTGACCCGGACGTAATTTAAATCCGCGAGCCTTCGAAGCGGATCGGAGAGTCTGGTTTAACTTATAGTGCAGAGAATATGACAAATTATCAGGGAAATCACTCGCACTGGTTTAATTATTATAAATACATGGGGGTGGAGGTGCAACGGATGCTATGCATTGGATCCCCACGATTGAGGAGTCCCATCATGATTAAGAATTAAAATCATGTTCTGATTAGTAACAGCCAGATGGAAAGAAGAGCGGAAGAAATTTAACTGGAATAATCGATGGGTTTTGACATATACGGAATTTTCAGATATATTACAATTTAGTGCAAATGAACAACACATTGCAAGCATAAAGTATGACCATTTTCTTCACCTACTGGTTTAAATTATTTAGATAATTCATACTATAAAATGTTTAATATAGTTAGATCTGATTATGTCCATGCCAAGGAAGCATCCCTCTGAGTATCAAAACTTGATTTCACACAAAAAAAAGTTTATTTTAAAACAGTTATGAGTAGATTCTTTTTTCTTGTCTACGAAGTAATAATGGCAATGGAATTGCTCCGACTTCAGAAGCTTAATTTCAAGCTTCAACTGGCAAAGAACTGGCCTCACAAATTATACAATCTTGCAACGAAAGTGTGGAAACTGTGAAAAAATCCTTTAGTAATCATAAACCTACACAATATGTTTGAATCAGAAAATAATAACAATAACAAATTCAATAAAATGATGCATATAAGGGATTCGGGTTTTTTGACTAAGCATTATGACTAATAAGTTTAAAATCTTTTGCTTTAAAAGCAGACCTGCCAACATAAAGAGGTTTTTGCCAAGAGTTCTGCAGGCAGATCATTTTCAACTAATTAATACCTTTTTTTTTTTAAAGTGACAATTGGAGAAATGTAACTTTGCAGCTGACTGATTTATTAAAAAAGCCAGATTGGACTTTTTGTTTTTACTGCACATTATTATGCAGAGGAAATGAAAAGTCTATATGATTTACAGATATCTATAATAATTAACTATAATAACTGTGTCCTATGTATCGTTTAGTACATAGGTCACAAGATTACTGCCTAAAAAATGTTCTTAACGAAAATAAAGACGACACAAAAGTAGCCATGCATTACAGTATCCAAATGGATTCTACTTCTGCTATTTCTCATATAAAACAAATTTCAGTCTTTATTAGGCATGTAAATTTTGAAGAGAAATGATTAAGAGTAGATGAGTTTATTGAAGTGACCGGAGAAGGACTAGCAAAAGCTCTATTGGAAATATTAAGTGATCTTTATTTAGGGATTATGAATTATGGATACGACAACGGCAGTAACATGAAAGGGAAATATAAAATTCTACAATCACAATAATTGCTCTAAACCCTAATTTAATTTAAGAGTCTTGTCTATCGCATTCTTTTAAGTTATCAATCTGTGATGCTGCTTTCAGTAATTTTTTTTATATTGCAAATTTTATATTGCTTATTTTCTGCATCTATAAAAAGGTAGGCAATTCTACAAAAGCATTTTAAAATTACTCTTAAACCATTATGCGATACTCTTTGGAAAGCGAAAATATATTTGGTTGAAGCAATGTATACATTGTTTGAACAAACTTGTAATGCCATTGGAGAATTTTTTGATGTAAGTAATAATAATGCAGTGGAATCCGAAGCTAAAAGTTCATTAGTTTTAATACAAGGAAAGACATTTATTTAGTGTTTAATAATAAGGTTTTCAAATTATGGCTAATTTTATGGTTTTTAAAATTGTCCAAAATTAGCACTATAAAATTATGGCACATAATTTGTAGCTTTCAGAACATTTTCCTGAAAAATGACTTCGAAAAAAAGGAAAATTATATTTTTAAATAGCTGAAGGGGAAATTATAAAAAAAAAACGGTTGAAGAATTTAAATGTTATTTTTTACTTTGTAATTCATACTTATACAGATAGAAGATAAATTTAAAAGTATTTCAAATTAGTCACTCTTATAAAAACTTTAGAAAAGCATTCTTTTCTCAGTCACCAACATTTAAATATTAGTTCAAGTTTTCACGCTTTGCCGCCAAATCAGCAGCTTCAGGATCAGCTTCTTTTTTTTTTCAAATGTGCATATCCTCGCTTGGGTTTTCGTTTCATTTTTAATTAATCTGATATAACTAGATGCCTTATTACAATTTTAAAAAAATAGTGCAGGTTAAACATTTAGAATTGCTAACCTAGAGATGAAAATATTTTTACACGAAAGAGATAAACAAATTGAAAAACTATTCATTAGTGTTGTCATAAATGGTGATTTCTAAAACTGGAATTAACAAATGATATGCTTTTAAACTCCTTTTATATTAATTTCAATTGCTTTATTTTCAGTTATTTATGTCATTTTTCCGTCGAGTGTAATATAAATACACAATAATATTTTCCATTAAATTTTTCATACAGTATTGACAAAATATTCTGAAATTTCATGATCAGGTAAACTTAACACAACGCGAATAAACTATAATATTTACATAAATATTATATATTTGTAATAAATATCAAAATATACAGGGATCAGCATGGAACACTGTGCGATTTTATAAAATTTTATTTCGTTTAAAATTTCTTGGCACCTGTGTACGTTATTTTTCCATTCATTTTCCATTTTTGAGAGATATAACTGAAGCCATCTCTAGCAAAATTTTTGACCCTCAGTAAGAACCAATTTCGAAAATTTGTATGCACAACTAATCACTTTGTTTGCATAATTTTATTCGGGATATCTATTTGGCGTGATAACACTTAATTCATCAAAGTTGGTTTGCTTCGTTTAATAAATCCTAGTATCATAGTTGGCGAACTACTGATCGCTAAATAGGATAGGTTTGTTATTTATCTTTAATATTAACATCAGATGTTCAAATATCCGTTATTTATCGAATTGTTGTAAGGATAAGAAGATTTTTTGAAGATTTTTTACTACGCCAAAGGAAATATTCTGAAATTATGTATTAAAATAATTCGTATTTCTCAATAAAAGCCGTTGATCATTTTTTTGATTTAATACTTGAATGTGAGAATATGCATTAAAAAGTTATCTATATTTGAAATGATGCATTTTAACTGTGTGTAAGTCAAATTAAATTAATTAGGTATATTTTTTGAACCTCATATTCTTTTAATTTATCTGAATAATGAGCAAACCAGAGCCATTCTTGTTTAAACCACTGAATATTGAAATGAACATATTTAAGTGTTAAATTTGTTGTCTTTTTATTCATATATTAAATATAAATCAACAGCCCAGAGTCTTAGATCTGCGGATCGATTCTTAGATCAATCTTAAATTAATATTCACTACGTTACACTTCGATAATCTTTTCCAATCATCTAAAGTTAACTAACCGAGTACATTGTTACAAAAATCAATATCTTATTAAAAATTTTTTTTGGTTTTTCTTACATCAGGTTGTTATCTATTCGCAGAAAATCGTAACATATCTCATTCATTAAAAGGTTTTATAAACCAGAGTTATTCCTTTTATTGTTTCCAACCTGTTGATAAGGGTGGGGAGAGATAATGACCTTACTCGAAACCGGTGGAGATCACACTCACAACGCGTGAGGATCACGCATTCAAGTTTTTCCGTTCAGCGCAATTAGAATATGCAAGGTGTCCAAGATGAATGTGGGCTAATATCTGATTTCTGAATCTTTTTTAAGTAGATGCATATTTTATGTTGAAAACGGGATAAAAATATTATTTTTAAGGGTTTAAGGCAATAACTAAAAAGCTATAAAAAGTTAAAAATGTATAAATAAATTTATTTGATTTTCCAGCCTTAACAAACTACTCTTGGCATCCTAATGTTTTAATTTTATATTTCATAATATCTAGAAAAACAAGTGTCACTGGGCAATTTTATTTCATCGTGCGAAAACATGATGTTTTTTTAGGTTAGGAGTTTTTATGTCGCCGAAATTTTTAGCTAAAAAATAAGGACTATGAACCACCGCAAATAATTGGTTGAAGAATTTTTTTACCTACTTTTACCAATATTGAATTATTATTATGTAATCTTATTTGAAAGCAGATGCTTTTTTTAAAAAAATGTGACTTCTTTTTACTGGTATTGCTTTATTATTACGTATGCTTCTTTAGCAACAGACGCGTTTTTAAAAGGTTGATGTAGAACTATGACAGCATAGCTGTTATTTCATCCCAAAATCGGTCCAGCTCCAAAACATTATATGCCACCAAGAAAAATTGAAAATGAAAGTTTAAAAAAATTATATATATATATATATAATAGAGGGATAGAGACTGATAGAGGTCCCGCGACTGTTTCAAACCGGTTTAAACTGGTTAATGACTTAAATAAGGATAAATAATGACTTAAAATAATGATGACCTGAAATTTTCGACATTCGATTCCATTTTCTTTATGTATTTTTATGTCATTTTGTGAAAAGAAAATATTTAGATATGAATCACATATTGATTGCATATGATTATTTTTCAATTTTACATGCATATGAATTGGTCATTTAAATAAAAAAAACATGAATTAATTTAGTTTAACGTATTTGAAAAATTTGTACATCAACAACAATCAACATTATTCGCTTTGCAGTTTTTTTTATCATTACTTATATTTTTGAACTTACACTCGATTTTATCATGCTGAAGATGATGCTGTATGACGTTGTTAGAATTCGAGAAGATAGATAAGTTCTCTAATAGTTAGTTGCAAGAAATTTTTTTTTCGTGCCGCGTTTTTTCAGGACAGACACCTATATACATAAATTTAAAAGGCAATAATATGAAACATAAATACACAAGTAAAAAAAGCAAACAAAATGATTGGATCTGTAGAGATATTTTTGATGTTAGCACACATATTAAAGAATTAAGTCAGTTCAATCATTTGGAATAACATCGACTCTACGAAACAACTTTACTAACTGAAAACATAGTAAACATTAATTTTAAAAGCAATATCTGGTTGCCAACTCAGAAAAAACATATGAGTAATAATATTTAGATAAATCATAAAAAGTACGGAAATACAGTGAGTCAGCGAGGATAATCTTTTTAACACCACAATAATAAATCTTGCATTTCCGCTGATGCACGTGATGCAAAAAATAATACTTCAGCGATCAGAATTTAGGCGCCACAGATCTAAGGACAAGCAACACACACGTCACTCATGTTGCCTCTACATCTATATTGCTCTGTCCACAGTAGGAAGTTGAATATACATTATTTTAATAGTTAGTTATAAAAAATCGTTTTTTTTAGTGTAAAATCAAGTTTTTTAAGGACAGGCTCCCTGTATAAATAAAATCAAAAATCAAAATCTTATCGGAATATTAAATTTGATCGAAATCATTCGAGCCAATTCCGAGATACACAAAATAAATTTATATATTTACAAGTATTGCTCGTTTAAAGTTATAAGATAGACTGGGAAGGAAGCTGAAAATGACATGAAAAATGCTATTCTAAAGTATTTAAGACATTAATTATATTGCTAAAAAACTATAAAAATATTATTTTATTTAGTTTTTTAAATCCTAACAATCATGTTTAGCAAATTACTCTTAATGTTATAATGTTTCTGCATTATATTCCATTTTACTTGAAGCAATATTGAATATAGAAGTTTTATCATTATTTGAAGTAAATTCACTTACAAGCATGAAGAGAAATTCGTTAAATTTTTTAATTTTGCATAAAATATTTTTGATGTCTATTTGATTTATTTGATATTAAGATAAATTAATTTGCGGAAAACTTCTCGTCTTTTGATTTCTCTTGGAAAGTAACGTGAAATACTCCTAAAATACTTACTAAACTCTGATATCTTTCTGTTGTTTGACTGGAATTTTTATATAATGTGTCCTGTAGATCGATGTTTGGAATTACAGCAGAAGTAGTCTCCCCAATACAATACTTTTTCACATACACTCTAATAAAGTAATTATCACAGTGAAAGCCTTGCTCGGAACTGGTGTACAATAATTACAAAATATTAATTTTTGGGGTGAATTTAACAATTAAAAAAAATCAATCATGATCTCTTTGGCGAGCGGTTTTGGCATTTAATCACTAGCAAGCGATCAAAAATATTAAAAATTGAATTTGGGTTTCAGATGCTTTTTCCCAACCGAATGAAATTAAACTACATTTAAAGTCATAAAATACCAAATTTGATATATTAAAGTCAGATTTTCAGATTTTATGTCGCAAAATAGGTCACCAATTCTGTAATTGTGTCGCAAAATATATAGCTAAATTGGCGCCAAAAAATTCTTCAAGAAGCCAAAATACTTAAAATCGTTATGTTGTGTGTAAGATAAACTTTTTCTCATTAGATATAGTTAATTTAACTATAGCCCACTTTATTTTATTATAACTATTTTAACCAGGAATGTTTTTTACTTATTCTTTTTCTTTTCTAAAAATGCCATATTTTGCTACCTGGATTCAGAGCCCTACTTAGCCTAGTTGGGGCTCGAGACAAAAGCTCCTTTGGGGGCCCCTTTTCCTTCACTACTTTAGTAATGAAGAGCATCCATTAAAGAAGGAAACGTAAAATAAAATTTGTTTTCGATTTGTTCCTCCCCTCCACTTAATGTAAGGGCCCTGGGAAACTACCCCGTATGCCCATCCCTTAGTCAGACCATACCTGTATAATAATCCAAGAAATCCGCAATTCCGTTCTTTTCTGTAGTTGTCTTTATTAAATTTATGTCTTTTGCGCGTTTCTGTTTTAAAAGGAAGAGTGTGAAAATAAATCGTTGTTAAATAAAATGAAGTCATCTTTTTATATAAAATCGATAAGCTTTTGAACTAGAAATAGTTTTTAATTAAAGGCTTCATGACTGATGAAGACATGCAGACATTTTATAAAGGACATAAAGAAATATCTTAGGAAAGAATTATTGAAATAGGCAGTATTACTAAAAGGAATTTACCTTAAACACATCCCCCAGGGGGGGGGGGTAACCTCGAAATGAGGATGAGATGCTTCCAGCATGGTGGCTGGACCTCGCCACCCTGGAGATGCATTAATAAGTGGACGTTAGGCTCCTCCAATTGATGATGGGACTTACCTATAGTTAATAGAAAATTGCCAAATGTAAATACATTGCTTGCCCAGGTTTTAAGATTTCCCCACCAGAATTTTTATGCTCAATGGTATCAAAAGAAATACTGGCAACAAAACTATTGCAGTTAGCATAAGTGTTTCAAATAAGTGATTCTTGAAATTTACTTCAGAGGTACAATTAGATGTGAATTTATTTTTTATTGATTTCTTTATGTTCCCGATTGTTCTCTCATGGTCAAAACACTACTAGAACTACCGCCCTCTAAAAACTATAATTTCCATCTCCTAACCACTAAAACATAATGAAGAAACTTGCTTGGATTGATGCTGCTAATATCTTGAATATATTACCGACAAAGTATGAAATCTGGCATTCTGGCCTAAAATGTCCAGGATTATTTGCAATGCACAAGTATTCTATAGAAAGCTGACGTTTTATGCTTTTCTGGTATATATACAAATGTGAAAATTGCAAACGATGAAAGCAAAAATACACAGGAAGGAATTAATCTATTGTAATGCAAAGCAAAATACAATGCTAATAATATATGAATTTCTCTATTGTACTCCAAACAAGGCAGTCAAGAGCGAATTCTGAAAGTTGATTGATGGATCTTACTTGATAAGACCATCGGAGTGGTCCAAAACAGTCATATTTAATTCGAAAATTTAACTAATATTAAATACACAGCTGTAAAACTCAGATGGAACGGCTTCCAAAATGCTTCAGAAATTGTGTATTTGCATTCCCATCTAACATTGAATTTTATTTTCCTACATTTATTTCAAAAAGTGTTTAATGTTTGCATAACATGTATATAAAATAATTTAACCACTAAGCGTGAATTACAACTATAATTGGAAACACATGAAAATGTAGAGATAATAACGCTTTTATTTGAATTTTTCGTGCCAGTAATTCATATTATTGTAAAAATGCATTTTTCTTTTAAATTTTATTCATACAAATTGTGGAAAATTGGGTCTTTTTAAAAAGTTAAGTTTTCATTTTTTAAAAATTTTCTAAGTATTGCTTCCTATCCAAATTTTCAATAAAAATATCATCGTGAGAAATTTTAATAATAAAAAATGAGCCCCAATAAAAAAATCTTTAAAAAAATAGGCTTAGATAGACATAAAAAATTTCAGCTAGATATGCAGCTGGTATACCAAAAAAAAAAAAAAAAATTACGCATTCCAGTTAAGGTAAGATGGTGATAAATAAAGTGGTCGGAATTTTTAGGGAACTTGAAGGCCCCACTTAAGATAAGTTCAGGTTTCTGAATTCTACCTTTTTTGTGGCCTCATGCATTACATTTTCTTTCGCCACCGAATATCCCCGAACTTGGAATCTCTAGGATTCCCTATCAATTGAAAGGAAATATTTATTAAGAAAAAAATTTAATTTCCACATGGTACACAGGAAAAGCAACTATATACAATATTACAATGATGAAGGGGGTGTGTATGAGCATACAAGTTACTATATCCTGGAGCAAATCTTGGTTGATAAATGAGAATTGAAAAAACGAACATTTATTCCCGGCTTGGGTACGGGGAGATCAATTCCTCATTGTCTTGTAGCAACCGCAAAAGATTTTTAATTGTGACCTTGGACATCTTGATTCCCATAACGTTGATACAGCAATTTCTCTCTAAGTCGTGGGTGGGTTTCTATGAGATGGAAAGATGTAGAGGAGAGGGCAGCTAGCGGCATGATGAAGGGGATCGCCTCCTTGACCGCAGCCACATTACACAGATATCATTTTCGTATCCTTTCCCTGACATAGATATGAATTTCTCCTATAGTCAAGCAGGTTAGAATAATCCATTAATAAGCAAAGTAAATATATTCTTAGATTAACGAGAAAAGGGATTGCGGAGAAATTTTTTATAACACAATTCATCATGCTTCTAGGGTTGTATTGCGCATTACAGCAAACGATACGATAGAATCAGGATTCACAAAATACTGTTTTTCTTTTTTAAACAAAAAAAAAAATTTCTGATATATCTGCTCATAATAAAGCTGAATGTATGAGGATTAATGTGAGGGCGTTGACGTTTTGCAGAATATGCCTCTTGATGCAGAGGCCCACAAAAAGGTAGTACATATATACTATGTAAGATAAAAATGAACATTTTGGTGATACTTCCTTAAAACTTTCATTTAAATTTTTATTTAATTAAAAATTAAACAAAATTTAAATCTCATTTGGAAATTTGCAATAACTTCAGAAAATGTTACAGCACAAGAATAATTTTGGAATCTTAAAATTCAAAACATTATTTCAATGGTATTAGATTATTTGTCGCATTATTTATATATATATATATATATATATATTATTTAAAACATTATTTAAAACTATGCTCAATAATATATTTCATTAATAAAGAAACATTCATATCGTTTTCTTTCTTCCTACTATTATTCTTCCCTAGCTGTTTATTTTTTATTGTTGATGATAAAGTTATGAAGATTGCGATTATTTCTTTATGTTGTGTAAGTTTCTGCATAAGGCATGACTTTATTAAAATCTTTGAGATGTGTTGCAAATTAAAGTTTAACTGCAAATTTAAGTAATAATGAAAAATATTTAAAGTGTTAATTGTTAAAGTTTAAATTATTAAACAGTACTGCTTTTGCTTATAATCGGATTGTTGTATAAAGATATATTCAGATAATTTTGCGATTACATAGTAAAATGAACATAACCATATAAGGCTTCGAAAATATTTAAATTTCAAAATTTGATAGCAAAAGAGAAAATAATCTATTTATCCGCGCAATATAAACATGTTTTGTTTTGAAAAAATACAAATTTTGCATAATTTGAAAGATTCATATATTTATTTATTTGAATCTCATTATTATCGTTCCTAGCCATTAGGGATTTTTTTCTAGTTGGTTTATGTTGTATATCTCTGGATTCTTATGCATATATTTTCTGAAAGGGTATATTTTTTTACTTCTTACTTCTTTTCGTAATATAGCAATCGGGTTCTTAATTTACCATTCATCTAATGATCGAAAAATCGGTTTGAATAAAGAAATGTTTAGAGGGCAGAGAAAAAGGACGTTG
The DNA here is from genome assembly GCA_026289955.1 of Argiope argentata. NCBI lineage: Eukaryota > Metazoa > Arthropoda > Arachnida > Araneae > Araneidae > Argiope > Argiope argentata. The sequence goes on from JAOUZG010009597.1 coordinate 353,118, forward strand.
TCATTAACTGAGGCCCTTCTTTCATGATAGCGAAATAAATAACAAATCAAAAATCCAGTCAAGCATTTTTAATGATGTTTTTAGAATTACAAACATATAGGCGGCTTTTCTTCAGTAAAAAAAATTAAATCAAAGTAATAAATTCTCAGCTGTGATTTATAAGATCTTAAATAAATCAAGATTTAAAAACTTCAATATCACATCCTATAAAAAAAGTAATTGAAAAAATAATTGAACGTTTGAAGTAATTATATCATGAATTGAAATTAAATCATACTCTGAAATGTAATTAGAAATTGAATGAACCTTTCAAACTACATCTGGTTGTAGCTCAGAATTATTTGCAGCCGAGTAAAATTTTTATTAATGTTTAATAATAATTTAATAATTGTAAACTGCATTTTTGTGCCGGTATCTTGTTTGCTGCGGTAAGCAGAGTGCTCCAAACGAAAGAAGAAAAAAATAGATCTATTTTATATATGTTTTGATGTTTTTTTTTGTGTGTCATTTATAACATTTTAAAAATATTGCTTAATATTCATGGAAAGGGAACCTTGTTTACTGCTTATAATTAAATTATTTTTTATTCCTCCATCTAAAATAACTAATTTCGATAAACATAATTATGTCGTTTTTTTAAATAAATAAAAGTAAATTTTTTAAAGTATTGTTTAAAACCATAATCTTTGTTGAAAACGGTGTAGATTAAATAGATACATTTTGTTCAATGAATTCTGTCAAAGTGGTCGAACTTTGACATCTGATACTGAATGCAAGGAATTTGATTTGATAATAATTATTAAAAAAGATTAAAATATTTATTGGTAACACTCTTTATTATTAATTGCTAAGTGCAATTTCCCTTTCACTTTCTATTTTCTGTATAAAATTTATGCATTTTTTATATTTCGGTAAAAGTTAAAATTTTACACAAATTTATTTAATAGTAAATTTGTTCTAATTTTTCTGAAAATAAATAAATTTATTTATGTTTAAGCAGGTAATAATAACGCTTTTAAATTCAAATGAATTTCAATCATTGAATTACTGAATACAGAATTTTATTTTGCGAGTATTAATAATGTCCCCCTAACGTGTAAGAGCAATTCCAATAATTACCCAAAATTTTAAATATATTTTATATTGAAATCATATATAATTAAAAAAGAAATTTCATCTTTACTAGAACATTTTTATATAGTTATTTCTTGCTACACAGTCAGGAAAAGTTGATCATCTCTTTTTTTAGAAAAGCATTTTAGATGCAAAATAAGTAGTTAACTTAGGAATCTGGATCGGTTTGTCAGTTTCTGACGTGCTGCCCTCTATTGAAAGCCAGGTAAGTTATATTCTCTTAGTATAAAATAAATAGACCTACTATATACATGCGACAAAGACGAAAATAAAGAGATTAATCATACAGTTTCTTTGAAATTCAATATATATATATGTGTGTGTGTAGGAGGTGAGTATCTCACAAGACAGAATATATGAAATATGCAAATGAAAAGAATACACACAGCTCCATCCATCTATTAGACTCTTTAATTCGTAATAATAAGAATATTTAATTGTTTTAAGAATTGAGAGTTAAATAATTAAAAAGTTAGCTTGCATTTAAACTATTGGACTGATTTTTTCTCAGAATTTAAACTTACATTTTATTTCTATTAATTATTTTGCAGAATTAGATTCGTAGCATTTTTTCAAGCAATTATGTGGCAATATGTAAAAAAAAAGTTTCTTTTAAAGCGAGATTTTAGTCATAGTGAGAAAGGCTTTTATTAATCAATGATATTAATAATCTATTACTTGGAAATAATTATTTTAAATTTGTAATATGATTTTTATTTTTATTCTTTTTTTAATTTAATTTTTATTCTTATTTTTAATTTTTATTCTTTGAATTATTTATTTCGTCTTACTCTATTTTCAACCCACTTGTAAAAATAACCTTTAAAAAATATAGCATTATCGGTAATCGATGTTTAAATTGATATGCATTTTACTTCTAACCATGTCTAATAAAATTGACGAAATAAAGTAACTTACTCGTGATCAAGAAAATAAAAGAATAAACAAATAAATAAATAAATAACAGAATAAAAGAACTAATTTCGCACTTGTCTTAGCAAATAAATAAACAATTTCTTATTTAAATGATTATTCCAAAACTACGATTCAATTTAACATGATTAAACTATTGATGTTTTTATTTATAGTAGAAAAATATGATTGGTTGTTCTTTGGTTAGTATCTGAATATATTAAGCTCACTATCAGAAATATTCATTTGTCTCCGAACAGAACTAACAAAGACTTGAAAATAATGACTTAAGTACAGTTTTAATGATACCAGGTATTTTTCAAACTCTGCTGGATATGATGCTAAAAATTGTCAGTTTTTTCTCTTCAATTGTTTGAAAGTGTTCATTTTTCTGCTATTGTGAAACGAAAACTAGGAGAAATATTTAGAATTTCGTGGCGATTTTTTTTTCAGTCATGCCCGATTCCTAGTTTAATAGCAAGATAGGAGAATGTGGGGGAATCGACCCCTTTGTAACTTTGGAGCAATTACCAATAACAGAATGTCAGTTTGATGAATCAGTTAATGTAAGGATGGACAATGCTAAAGATCGCAGTAGGTCACAACAAATCATATCGATACTGCTACATTCAATGGTGGTGGAGTGGTTGGCTATACACATGAAGAGGAAAAGCCCAGAAAATCTTGCAAATAAAATAAAGTAAAATCAATATTTTTTGCTTTACATTTTGATCAATTTTAAAAATAAACTTGCACTCCACCTTTTCTATTGCAGTAAGTGAATATTTAAATGAGAACTATTGTCTAAAGCTGTTCCAAGTTGTGCTGTAACGCACAGTTGTGAAGTCTTCAAGCAAAATAATCATGACATGTGGCATTTTACATACATTTCAATTTTGTAATTTTAATAATTTAATGTAATAATAATAATTAATATAATAATAATTTAATG
>JAOUZG010009597.1:356125-371832 GCA_026289955.1 Argiope argentata
AATAATATTTTAATGTAATTATTATAATAATTGTTTTTCTGATTTTATTTAAAATTTATTTATTTCAATTGAATATCAATTCATTTAAAAAATAAAGTGAATAAATAGAGAGAGAAAAAAAGAGAGTTTTTGAACAAAGACTAAGTTCGCTTGTTCAAATCCTTATGTGTTCAAAGAAAAACGAAAAATTAGAACAAATTAAATTCATCAACAAAAATTAAATTTTCTAGTTATTAGGGAACCGAGGAAATAGTTTTTGGTAAAGATTCAGTTTTTAGTAACTTAAATATATTCTAATTAAATGAATTTGTCTAAGGAAATCGTATAAAAATTTTAGATTTGTCAATTAATAAAGGGGTTACATCATTAAAGTTAATTAAATTTCTTATCATATTGAATGTTTTTGAAATTTTCAATGTGTATTTACCTTCAGATAGTAAAAATTAAAGGCAATTTTACCCTTTTTTAATCATTCGGGACATTATTCGAGGGACTGAACTTGGCAATAAAAGATTTATTGTGAAAACAAAATAAGGAAATTACAATAAGTATGAAAAACAGAATATGGAATGTATGAATTTACTTATTAATAGAATTTTGAAAAAAAGGAAAATGGAACATATTAATATATGTTGTGAAAATTACCATTTTCTATATGTAATCCCAGCTTAATGTTTATTAAATTATTACTTAAATTGAGTTTTCCTTATGATAACGTCATTGATAAATTAATTAGAAGTTAAAAGGTTTTGAGTTATGATTAATGATTAAAATCATTTTTCAGAAGAGTGAGTTCTTCAGTACAATAAGTTACATTGGCGATGAATCAAAGGCTTTAAACTGTTTTTTAGTCAGAGGATTCATTAAAAAAAATATAACCAATTATGGAGATGAAAGGATTTGTCTTTAGATAATACACTAATGAATGAAATAAATTTATTAATAAGTAATGTTAATAGAAGCAAACTTTAAATGCACAAAAAATTGACATCATTTAGTTTTTATGTAATAAATATGCAAAATATGTAATCAAAACTGAAATAATTGTATGTCCGAATAAATTCGGTAAAATTGATGTATCCTCTTGAAGAAATATGTTCAAAATTAAACACATTATGTTGAAGAAAATAGATATAAGGCCTATTTTGTTCTTTGTACTTAGTATTCTAAGCATCTTTTTTGGATACTTTAGATTTTATTTTTAATGGCGGACAAAAATTCGCACTTTAACTTTTAATACAAAAAATGCTTTACAGAGATTTTTTAACTGCATACGAAAACACTTACATTGCTTTATGGATATGATAGAATAGTTCATCATTAATTCCATACCACGTGCAGCTTTATTTTTTTTCCTTTAAAATATGTTGATCATAGTTACAAAACCATTCGTCAAAAATGTAACTAATTTTGTATTGAAACGAATATCTGGATTTTTTAAAAATTCAGCCTAAAAATGTCTAGAAACCATTTTTTATAGCCACAGAAGCAGTTTTAATCATGTTTATTCCTGTAATTCCACAACCAGAAAATTATTTTTTTACACGTTTATTACTCTATCATTTAATTACCTAGAAAATAAATTAAAACTAAACACGTTACAATTATAAAAGGATGTTGCAGCTGGCATTTAATTTCGCAAACATCAGTTGTAAGAATTTTGTTAAATGTCGAATTTATAAATTAGAGATACATGAAAAAATAAGAATGATTAGTGAAGACTTAAAATTAAGGATAGTTTGTCGTTGGTATTTGGAGAAATTTATGTATCTTGCATCAGTGTTTAAATATTTTATTTGAGGGATTATTTTTTGTACTTTTTTCAGTTCATGTTAATTGATTTTTTTTGTTCATTTAGGAATAATTTGAAAAACAATGACTTTCTAGAATTTATAACTTAGTTTATAAATTCGTATAATTTTTAATAAATTAAATTTAAATTGATTTAAAAATAATAAAAATTTCTAACTATCCTACATTAATATATTACATTTTGTTCCAAATAGGTTTTAAATGCAAAACGAATACTTAAATGATGTTATTATTTATTACACAGAATTGTCATTTTTTAAACTAAAAAATACATTCTATAATTAAATGCCTCTTTTAGTTACGGTTAATGTTTATCTTTCTTTTTGACTGTACCACTTCTTTTTTTTTCTTCTGATTCACATCGTGTTGAATAATTTTTTAAAAATATTCACGGGTCAACCAAATAACTATAATAAAATGAAATAACTTAAAAACAAAAGATTCGTTATTTTTGGAAAAAATCATTAAATGTGTAATAAATGTAAAACCCATAATCCATTGTAAAAGTAAGAATTTCTACAGTATCAAAGTGTTTGGGATGTTAATAATTTAAAAATAAAATGGACACAGATGTCAACTTGAAAATTTGTCTTTATTAATGTAAATATTATTTACATGAAAGACAGCAGATGAAAAGTTTGTCACAATTTTTTTCCAATATTCTTCTTTCTCCAACAACAAAATTATTCAATATTCTTCTTCATTCTAGAAGATCTTCAAAGAATTTTGTTGCTTTTAAAATATTCTAAAATAAAGAAATTATTCGAAGCATAAGTAAAAAATGAGAAAAAATTTAAAGTACAGTTCAATATCACAACGAGCAAAAAATATTTCTAAATATAAATTAAATTATTCCTGAATAATAGTTGGAAAAAAATAATTTTAAACTTATAAGTAATTATTTAATATTTCAGGAATTTATTTAATTCCTTCTATTAGATTACACTACCAATATATATCTTGTTCAAATTTTCAATCATTAATAAAATACTTCTAATACATCGACTCAAGTTCAAATACATTTTTTTTTATATTTGTAGTGGATGACACTCTATGTTAATGCATTTATTTCTAATTAATGGAATTTAATTAATTTTAGGAACTTTAAATAGAGTTTTTGGAATTTGTAATTAAAACTAAGTCAACAGACTCAATAAGTCAAATTTAAGGCTTTCAGTATTTTCAGGTGAAAGTGAAGAATGTATATTTGTGAAAATAAATCATTTTTTGATAATTTACTTATATGAATTGTACTTATTTAATAAAAAGTAACTGAAATAAAGTTTTCTTTTGTTGGCCTTAATAAGAATTGACTTAATATTTTTTTATTATATTACTTGTTATAGAGTACAATAAAACAGATAAAAGTAACGAACTATACAGTACAATAAAATAGGTAAAAGTAAAAAAAAATTCTTATCCATTGGAACTTTTTATTTCTATCATAGCCAAGTACTGTTGGAATTTAAAAACATTATAAGTAATTAAAATAAATTCAGAGAAATTTTTATTAATGGCTCAATATGAATATTTTTACCAGGATAAAAAAATCAACCAAGCAAAATTTATTCAAATAATTTTTTAAAAAATACAGATAAATTTTTCTATACCACATTTTTTAAGAAAATTTTATTGATATAACAAATAACCCCTCCTTATGATCTTCTTTATTGTTGATTGATAAAATTCAGTTTATCTTAATTACATATTAATAATATTATAGATTAAACTTTCAATTTGATACTAAATCATTAATTGTTCTATTGCAAGATCTAAGATATATTAAAGTATGCTATAATATTTTATAACAGTTAAAATTGTCATTAATAATAAAATTATTGATTTTTCTAGACACAGATATTAGTAAAAGTTTTTCAGATTGAAACGGATGCTCACCATAATTTACAAGATGAGAGACTTTCCGATTCCTGGAGCCAGAAGTCCAGCTCCAAAAGGAAGTCCGAGAACGGCTCCGTGTCCAACGACGCTGCTGTAGGAAGAGATGGTGTTTGGGGTAGCGGCAAGGAGAGGAGCAGCAGCCAAAGCTGGGGCAGCTGCAAGCACAGGAGCAGCAGCTACAGCTGGAGTGGCAACAACAGGGGCAGCAGCCACTGCTGGCACTGCTGGGGCGACAGGTGCTGCGTAGGGACTAACTATGGCAGCGGAAGCAGGGGCGCTAAGGGCGGTTCCTGGTTCATTTGTATTGACGGAAGCCCTGAAACCTGCGGCATCGGCGACGTAATCGACTCTTCGGGCTCGACCGTCGATGTCGGTGAGGGTGTAAGCCCCTTTCTTGTTACCGGCGGCATCTCCGATTTCAGCCCTGGAATTGGTGGCACCCAAACCGTCTACAATGCCATAGTTGAAAGCATAGTTTCCGAGACTCTGGAAGGTAAAATTAAATTTTAATAAAGAAGTGTCGCAATTTTCCTGTTTTATAAGCAATGAGAATGATTAAGCAAGAATTAATAATTTTGGAATGAAACGGAAACCTCTTCTCTTTTTTATTTCAATAAAAACGAATTGGAGATCGCCCAATTTTGAGATGAAATAATAGCAATGATGTCATAATTCTACCTCAACCTTTTAAAAAGCATCTGCTGCCAAATAAGTGTACATAATAATAAAGCAATACAGGTAAAAGCAGGTAAATCTTTCAAAAACGCATTTGCTTTCAAAGAATACTACATAAAAATAATGCAATACTGGTAAAGGCAGTTAAAAAGATGATAAGGAATATTGTCATTTACGCTTTATTCATTGCCTTCAATTATTCAACCCCCCCCCCCTTAACGAAAACAACATCATGTTCTTATAAGATAAAAATAGTCAATTTCAGTCCATATCACTGGCCGGTTGAGGAAATTCATGTCCCCAGTTACGGATTAAGTTATATTCAAGATTCAAATATCAGTTTTTACTTATAAGAGAACAATTTGAGAGACATTCGTAGACAAGAGAGATGCTACTCACGTCCTGCTGTCTGGCACTGGTGCTGACTCCGGTGTTGATGAGGGCAGTGGTCAGAATGGGGTTGGCGCAGGCGACTGCAAAAACAGCGCACAACAGGGTGATCTAAAACGAAGAACAATTATCTGTTTCATTTACGCATTATGTTTTCTCAAGATTATGTACCGTCTTGCAAGATACATTTATAAAATGAATAATATCAGAATAAATAGCATTTAAAGAAACTGTCCTTAATATATTGCTGAAAATTAAAGGTTACTATTTTCCTAATGCTAACAACTGTAGCATGAGTCACTTGAGTTATCGCAACCATACGATTTCTGGAATCGGAAAATACACAACTGAGAGATACGTGAAGCCTGATGAGATCAGAAAGAATCAAAGATAATTGTATTTTGTTATATTAGCGATTTTAGAATAATGGATGTCATGACAAACGACGAAGGATTTATGTGAACGATGAAAATATTTGTACAATACAATTCTAGTTATATAAAATATATATTTCAAGATAAGAACATTGTTATAAATAAGTAAAATTAGAATCTATTGAGATTAATTCTTTTAAAAAATATAATTTTAAAAAATTATCAACTATTTTTATGCTTATTTTAATTTTCTGCTCAAAAAGAAAATTTTATGACATGAATAATAATTTTTATTTATTTATTTCTAAAAGTTAAAAAATGCTACATTTTTTTTCAAAATTGTATAAAAATTATAGACATAAATTCCCATTAAATGTTAGGCTTTAGAAAAAGTTTATAGCTATGAAATCTCCTGTATGATTAAAATTAATATGTTAAGCAATTCAATTTTTTAACTCACACATTTTTGATTTTTTTCCATAGTAATTTTTAATTAATTTTCAATATAGCCTGATTAGCAGAACCATTTTTTCTATAATTATACATAATGAAATTCTCTATGATTATAACCAACAGAGTGAATTTTTCCCATAATAATATATAAATAAGTTACCAACGACTGAAGAATTTGAAAGAAATCAAGCTATCAAATATATCGAAAATTTTCTAAAATATAATAAATGAATAAAGTAAAAAAAGGAGTGCTTAAAATAAAAATTAAAAACTTTTATCATTCACATTATTTTCCTGGTTATAAAATATTAAATAGATTTTTTTAAATCTATCAATCTATCAGCTTAATTTTAAAATTAGCAACATCTTTAAATTTACCAAATATTTTTTTTAATAAAACCTTTTCATAATTTCTTTTGAGACAAATTTTGATCTCTATAATTGCAATATTTAGAAATAAATATGGGGTCAAATAATTATACAGTTTTATTACTACGAATTAACTGACTTTTATGCTTTCAGATAATGATACTGATAGAATATCTGCATCAGTAATGATTGAATGATGATAAAAATCAAAAATCAACACATTGAACTTACCTTTGCAATCATGTTTGGTTTTGAGATCGGATGCTCACAGCTAGATGATGGGTCATTGCTTCTTGGTCCCGTTTTTATACATACTCTTCCGGAGTGTTCTCAAGGACGAAAGTCGATGCATATTTAAAAAGGGCGCGGTGACTTCTGTAATTATGCATAATAGATGTAGTAAGGACACATTTTACTTTTTTTTTAAATAGTGTGTTTTCATTCATTATGTTATAAGATGTTATACTCATTATTTAAAATTAAAATTAAAAGGCGTTAAATGAATACTAGTTGGAACCGGTTCATCTAAGAATGATGCAAGTTACGGCTTTCATAAATGATCAGGATTTACAATGATTCCTTTTAACATATTTTTTTTGAATGTGTCATTTACATTGATTTGCTGTCAATTTGTTTATTAGTATGAATACCATGGTCCGATGTTTGGCACGCTTGGTCAGGTTTGATTATTGTTTTGGCCATTAAAATACAACCTTAAACTCCCAAAGGGTACATGATACAATAATACAAATCAGCAGACTAATATTTTATCAAAAAAGTTTTTGACTTTAGTCACAAAAAAACTTCCTCTTTTAAGTTTTAAGAGAGAATTAATTGCAAAAATTAAAACTTCTGCTGTTATTAACTTATTAATTAATAAAATCTACTATTTTTTAATTTTTTTTAATGTTTAAGAGGAGGTAATTGGCTTAAATAATGTTAAAATTCCGTGAATCAACCGTTCTTAAAATTTCTAGAATTTTAACAAATTTGAAGAAAATACTTTTTTCCCCAGATAATTGAGAAAGTTAATAAGAAAATTAGCAGGACTTTAATCCATCAGATCAAAATAAATGAAAGGGCAGAATATTAATATATAGTAATTTTTTCTTTACATATAAATCTTTTATATAATGTAAATCTCTAAAGTAAACATGGGAGTTTATTTAAAGCTAAAAAACAATTTGAGTCGTTTTATTTCTCTTTTAAAAAGAATGAATAATTTTTATAATTACCGAATACTTTTTATATAAAATAAAAATTAAAAAAATGTTTAAAGAATGATTGTAAATAGTTTGTTTTTCATAAAATTTTAAAAATATATAATATATCTTACTAGTAAAAAAAACTTTACTAGTAAGATATATTATATATTTTTACGATTATTTCACATATTACAAAATGTTTGACGGTTTGTAAATCACAGAATATTTTTAATAAAAGTTTTGTTGAAAGTAAAAACATTCAATTTAAAGTTAATGGTATAAAAAGAAATTGATACTGTAATTGATGTACTCAAATTAATGCTAGAACAGCAAGCTGTTTACCATATTAACGTTAATACGATGAAAAATTGCAAAATTTATTCTCAAAGGAGAAAAAAAAATGTAATCTAAAATTTTTATTACAAATTATTTTGCCCATCAAAAATATTAAATAGCTATCTAGAAAGAATGTACATACATTTTATTAAATTTTTAGGTGTTTATAACATTAGCTGCATTCATTCATTTTTCAAATGTAAATAGTTTCTATTTATAGTTTAATTAATTTTTTCTCCTACTTATTGAAATAATTAAGTTCCTTTTAAAGATAAACTTAAAAAATGTCTTAAAATAGACTTGTATTAAATTAAAGACTCTTTCATCCAGTGAAAATTATATCATTAAAAATTTGTCACTTCCGGTGTCTCAGAATATTGGAATTCTCGAGTTGGCCTTTCAAAGATAAGAAAAATTCCTGATCTCTCAAAGGCAGTAATAAAACGATATTCTTAAGAAGTTGATATAAAAGAAAAGACTCCTAGCTCCCCTTGAATGATGGTTGTTAAGCAAATATAGATCTCAGTCATTGTTTTTTCAAGGCGTTTATATTACAAGTAATATTTATAAAAAAATTAAGTCAATTCCTACTAAGTTCAGCAAAAAAAAATCATTTTTATTAAATAATTACAATTATTGTTGTTTTCCTGCTTCCCTTTACAACGGAAGGCAGGCGTAATAACTTCTGAGAACTCCTTAGCACCCAAAGACAGAAGTCTGCCTTCTAGCTCACACACGTCACCAACACTTTTTACGTAGCGAACTTCATTCATTCATCCACAGATCGTAATGGAACTCAAGAACAGACAGCGATCACCACTGACCCAGCATCCGCGATGAGATTACTCTTAACATGGAGGACTTAGTGACCGCGACAGATTTGGCGATTACCACACAACTCCCAATCATCGGATGGCGTGTTCGAACTCGCAGCACAAGGGACACGAATCTAGCCCCTTAACAACCAGGCTGTTTTTGCTTGAAATGTGCACTTACACTTTCTTAATTGATCAAAAAATTATACTAGCTTTGAATTTGCAACGTCAATTGAGGATTTTCAGCCATTTGAGACTACGCAAAATTTGTGAATTTTCTACACTAGTTGGGGTAGCGCGATACAGAATAAAGTTTTTTAATGTTCTTCATTCTGTATTATTTTAATTCGAAAGTACTTCAAAATTAATCGGAAAAATGGATTAATTAATAATATTTAGTTTTAAATGCATCAAACATTAAGAAAATAAATAAAATCGTTTGATATAATCGTCCGGGAGCACGTTAAGCCTAATTTCAATGGAATGAGGGAAAACAAATTGAATTCTTTACTTATTTGGCTGCGCGAAAATAAAGATTTTTTGGTGAGAAAGTTAGTTTTTAGTTAATAAATAAAAAATAATGAATTAATACTGAAAAAAACTGAATTAACCTGAAATGCCAACGACTACAAGTTTTAAAAAATTACTAGAACTTGAGAGGATGAATAAAAAGTATTTTATTAACAATTCGCATTGACTTTCAAATTTATCTCTAACGTGCCGTGTTAAAAATATTTATAACAAAGAACAATCAATTATATTCAATCAATCACACTAAATGAACGCGAAGGGGTTATTTTCCAGTGACAATCAGACATATTGGAATTTCGCCATAATTTATCTAAGCGATTATTTGTAGTTTATTATATTGATACAATTATAATTCGTAAATCTACATTGAATTGAAAAAGCTAAGAATCATTTTATTATAGTAAGGTAGTTAATTGAATCAATATTTGATATCACTCAATAAGAAAAGCATTTTTCAAATTTATTAAAAAACGATGTTTATTTTTTAAAATGAATATAAAAAAATTAAAATTGATTCCCACTTAGGTCAACAAAGGAAAATTTTATTTTAGTTATTTTTATTTAATAATTACAACTGATATAAATAATTTATAAAAGAATTGTTGACCTTCGCAAAAACTGAACTCGCATTCTTCACTTTCATCTGAAAAACATGAAAATTCCTGCATTTCACTAATTGAGCTACTGCCTGTCGATTTGAATTTTCATTACAAATGGCTATTTTTATAAACATAAACAATAAAAAGTTTAGGCCGATGTTAAGGAGTAAAATATTTTTTTTACATACTTTGAACTAGAAATATTGTTAACAATTATTTATAGCAAATTCTTTGTTATTATTTATTACCCTTGCTATTATTATTTTTAAAAAAATTTTAAACTTGCTATAATTAACATTTTTAATAAAAAAGAGAAAGTTCTTTTTATATTTCTTTTTATTTTGTATTTTATTCTTTAGAAATATATTTTATATATCTTTCTTTCAATTTCAACATTCATTTTCACTTTTTTATATGATATTTAATTTTTTTTAAATTTTTGCTTTCGAAGTCAAAATTTAGTAGGAAGTAATTAAAAAAAATTTCATTTCAAATTTTTAATAACATCTCGATTTTGATTGATTAATTTGTTTTGTAAACAACATGTGAGTTTTTCAATGCCATTTTACCGGTTAAGAAGCGCGAAGTAGAATACTGGCCTTCCTAAAATGCCGGCGGTAGCCATTTGTATATCACGTGAAAGTGTCAATGCCGGTGTATTGAACACGTCACTGTGAGTATAAAAGAAACTGTTTCTTTCTCAGTTAACATTATCAGTTTAGTAGCTGTCCATTCAATAACAACAATGATCGCTAAGGTAAGAGGAATTCTGTAATTTTTTGTTATGTCCTTATTTTATAAAATTTGAATTTAAAACTTAATTAAGCAAATAAAGTCTTCTCATGTAAATATACCTAACGCAATATTTTATAAATGACGACAATGTGATTTTCATAGTTTTATCTCATCAGAAAAATTAACACTTAGCTGTTTCCGTAATAATTAATTATTAATTTAACTGTAAAGGTTTATCTTTTTTTATAGACTGATTTTTGAAATTTAAGATTATCTTTCAAGCTAGTTAAAAACGAAATGAAATCATTTTTTAATTAATGGAAGCTTAATTATTATATATATTTCTAAAATAAATTACTTTTTAATTAGGATAAAAAAAAACTATTTTCTACATTCAATATAGTATTGTATTTTCGAAAAATATAGATTTTTTAAAAGTAAATATCAACAAATTTTTGTGTGTTTCATTTTAAAAATCATGGATTTGTAAAGAACATTCTATGCCAATTATATTCTATGATAATTTTATTCCAAGGCTATTTTATTCTATGACCTTTTTTAATAAACCATTAATATCAAATAGACTAATAATTTAATTCACATCACTTCAAGGTTCAATGAGATTAATTGAATCTATAATTTAATTATACGTGTACAAATTAAAAGAAAGTTTAATGAGGCATTAATATGTTTGTATTCTTGTTAAACAAATTAGTATTGTATTAAATTAACACATTAATATTTTGAATCCATTTTCAATGTGTCAATGGTTAAAATAATGCAATGTTGTAAATTGTTATTTCAGGGAAAAAAAGTGGAAATAATGTATTAATAATATTTGACGTTAAAATTAAACTTAACTCAATAAACATAAACATTTCTGTTAAAAATATAAATTTATTTTTAAATAATAGTAAGTAAAAATTTCAACAATATAAGCAAATCTGATGATATTCTTCAATTTTTATATTTTCTTTATAGATAATTACAATATTTTCTATTTAATAAATAAATAAGTAACTAAAATTTTAGTTTAAAACTTCTTTTTTTTTGTAAAATATCATTCGTTTTCAAATGTGGACAAATTAAACTAACAATATCATTTATACACAATATAGTAAGTTTCTATTAAGAATATCTTTAAAAATATTAATTTTTTCCTTCAATTAAAAAAATTATCGCTTTTTTTCATATATTCATCTATAATCCTTTTCACAGGTTGCTCTCCTCCTCGCTGCTCTTGCAGCTGCTGATGCCACCATTTTGGCTCCCGGACTTCTGAATGCCGGAATCGTGGGACCTGCCGCCGTTTCCACCGGATCAGTGGTCGCCATTCCCGGAGCGGTGACCACCGACAAGAGGGTGATCGGAACCACCGGACTCATTGGTGCTCCCCTCCTCAACTCTGGAATAATCGGAAACGGACTCCTCGCCAATGGCCTGATCGGTGCTCCCGTCCTCAACAACGGTCTCATCGCTGGTGCTCCCCTTCTCAACAGCGGTCTTATTGCTGGTGCTCCCCTCCTCAATTCCGGCATCGTCTCCCCCATCGGCCTGAAGGGTGGTCTCGTCGGAGCTCCCCTACTGAACGCCGGCATCATCTCTCCAATCGGTTTGAGGAGCGCCGGAATCCTCGCTGCCCCCGGTGTGGTCAAGACCATCCTGTAATTTATTTAATATGAAAGAACATAAAATGGAGCTTTTAATCCCAGATCTCATTCTTATTCTTTTATTTAAATAAAAAGCTTTCTGGACTTACGTCTCTGTGATTCTTTTTTTTTAAAAACGAACTTATTATGAATGTGCAATATTTTGAAACAGAAACGCCTGCTAAGAAAATAGGTTTTGCTGATTTTTGAAGTCATTTTTTAATAACTTAATATTTCGATCATCAGTGTGTCTAACTATTTTTTGCATGATTTATCAAAAAAAAAAAATTGAAAGGGAATGGTTAAATTATTTACTGATCAACTGATAGATTTACAAATTAGTTCCATAGCGAGAGTAAATATAAATTGCATTTCTTTAATCTTGAAAATATTTAAAACATTTTAAAGAATTCTTTAATGGACTTTTGTATTGTAGGTTTAAATATTTCACTTAAAAGTGAATAAATATTTTCACTTTTGCTATATTAAGAATTCTAATAATATCTTTCTTTTTAAAGGGATTTGAAAAAAAAATGTTACATTCACGTATTTTTCATTTATTAATGATTACTGTTATAAAGATTGTAAAAACCAAATGTCAATTAAAAATCAGGATATTCGCTGAAATAGCCAATTTGTGCTTTTTGAAGAGAGATTTGTGAATCGCACTTGTAGTATATCCGAAAAAGGATGAAGCTTTTAGGATAATATGTACAAATAAAAGCATTTAGAGCCATGCTATGTAATCATTATCATACATTCTTTAGTGATAATCTTATTCTTTAATTTATATCTTTTGTATATTTGTGAGAGTTGTCTTAATACAAATTATCTATTTTAGTCCCAAATATTTTCTCACAAGGGTAAGCTGGATGTTTTGAAAGCTATTGTTTTTTGTCACTCAGTAGTGGTTAAAAATTACCACAAAAGAAAACGTTAAAATGCCTTAAAAACCAGTCTAACTAAATCAATATACTAACTAGAAAGAAAGTTTGGATATCTTTATGCTTCTGATTTGGCTTTCATTTCTTTAAAAAATACAGATGATTCGCCATTCTCAACAATTAGGCAGCAAGTTTCAGTTTTTTTCTATTTGTTATTTAAAGTACATTTGTTTTTGTCAATTTTATTGTGCTCAAACGGCACAATGTATTTTCAACTAATAAGCGATTTTTTTTTCATATTCGTAAGTAGATTTTGTTTTATTAAATAGTTTTAAAACGAATAAAATCTTTTTAGTTCAATCAAAAAATATTTTAGTTCAATGGCTACTAGGCAAACTTTATTATTTTGAAAAATATATTATGCAGCTCTGAGTAATAGATTGAAAATTAAAAAAAAATCAAATCTGCAAACTTAAATTTTATGTTAACATGTGAGAATATTATCATTTGGAAGGCATTGTTTGTATTAAATAATTTAAGGTCATTAATTAATTTAAATAGGTTGGAAATAGTTATGTGACTATCAGAACATGCATGCATAGATACATAGAGAATTGGGTACATGGCGGACAATCGTGTCAAGTTGCAACTGTTTGTTGGTGATGAGCTACCAAATGTGACAACCATCTTTTTCAATTTTCCAATAACCCTAAAAGTTGAAAATTAATGGCCCCAAAGCTATAAACCACCAATTTTCTGACAGTTTATTTTGTGGCTTTAAAAACTTTAAACCAATAGAGCATTATGTTCTGACATGATAAAAGTATTTTAATAACAACATAAAAAAAGTGGAACAACATTTTTATTGACTTAAACTTTTGAATTACAAGTTAAATTTCTATTTTTAAATGATTTTTTGGCAATAAATCAACAAATATGATAAACTTCTGCACTATTTTCTAATACCTCTAAAAGAGAAAATTTGATGCCTCAAAAGCGATAAATCGTCAATTTGTTGGCTACGCGTTTTATGGCTTTTAAAACCTCATAACAAAACTACATCATGTTCTTAAATGATAAAAAATATTTAAAAAGAGTTCATTTTCGTTAGATTCACACATCTGAACAGGTTCACAGCGGTGAGTTCGATATTTTCTTCTATGTGAAGCCTGGCGACGCAACCGCAATGATATGAACGCTTACGGATTTCAGTAGGAAGCTTTCTTAGTTTTATTGCCATTTACAAATAATAATTTGTTTCTCAAATTTCAGAATAACACAAGAATGTAATGAAGTAACGGAATGATTATTGTAAAATTTTATTTAAAAATCATTGTTTTCAAACTTTTAATATTTAAAAGTGCTGACATTATTTGCTACATACTTATATAACACTACAGGTTTCATATCTTAAGCCAAGAGAACGTCTTTGTTTTTAGTAGCCCCATCTAAGGCCGAGAGTACATCTTAGCTATACCCGCGTCACAACCCTTTTTACGGGGTGAACCTCATTCATGCATTTCATCCAAAAATCATAATTTACACCTGACTCAGAAAACGATCATATCAGAACCTTGATGGATCCTATCTACTTATGTTGCATCAATAATGGAACTTATTTTATAATTTTATTTGTCAATTTGTCTCATAAACATAGATAGCCAATCAAAATACTATATGCGTATTCTTCAATTTATTCTTTAAATGTTTCCTTCTATAAGATGTAGTTTATGAAAGCTTATAATTAATTTAATATTCTGAATACTGTAAGGAATAACTGGTTTATAGCAGAATAATGTAAGAAATTGATGCAGGAATCTGTACAAGCATCATAACTGAAACTATTTGATATATTTAACACAAATAGTTTCGCAGCCTAACCACAAATGTGTGGCTAGACTGCGAAAACGCGTTCAACAAATTGATTAGCACATGGGGCAAATATAGTATACTTTGATTTTATTATATTTTCAAAATTATAGATCACACTGTAACACTTGTAAATACTTTTAATGAAAAAAAATGTAGAGAATATGCTTCAATCAATTTGAGACAAAGATCAAAATCTGACAGCTTTCATTTCAAGAATCATTTGATGTGTTTTCCACAAATGTATTAAAGTATTCGAAAAGATGAAAAAAGATATATTTTTTCCAGAAAATGTGAATTTTCTTATGATCTGAAAATGAAGTTCAACCGTCATAGATTCTAAAATAGATTTTGTTTTTAATATATGTGGGATATAACTATAGTTAAAGTAGTCTCAATATCAGGCAACAAATAAGAATGAAATCGGAAAGAGTGGTATCTTTAACTGAAAATAAGTGAATTGTTCTATTTTACCGTTAAATTCTCCAAAACAAAATTTGATATGTTTATATTAACATATCATATCTGCTTTATGTTTAATTTTGGCATTTTTATTAAAAAAAGCATGAAAACTACATTTGTTACCAGAACATATCGATAAATTAATTTACAAATACAATATCTAAACGCATTTTCTGAAGAATGGGTATTTCACTAGGATTGATTCATGTAACGTCATAACTTAAAATCCATTTCATAAAATTTCGTGAAATTTGGAATGCATCTATATAAAACCTTTGAGTGTGATATACCATGTATTTTAAGGTTGTTTCAATAAAACATGTTTTACAGACGCTTTAAGTTCGGAACTTAGAAAAAATTTGATAAAAATTCCTTAATAGCAACTTCAAATGTTTATAAAAGTTTTATTTATTAAACTAATATTTACATCTTACATTTTCCTGTTACATTTTATGTACTTTAAGCTATATATAGATGAACTAAAAATTAAATATTACCATAATTTGTTTTTCCTAGCATTACAAATTTTTCTGAATTTTTGTTAAATAAGCAGTTTTTTTAAAGACTAAAGGCAATGTGTGCATTTTTTCTTCTTATATGACTTTTCATGTATATTTTATCTATTTTAGCTGTTTGGTACAATTATATAT
>JAOUZG010009597.1:371932-387896 GCA_026289955.1 Argiope argentata
AATTCACATCGAAAAAATACATTAAACAAATTAACTAAAGCATGGAGCAAATACCGTATACTCTGAATTTTATTTTTAGACTTCTGGAACTATAGGACACTCTACAACATTTATAAGTATTTCCAATATAAGAAGATGTAGAGCAATATATTACTAACATCAAGAGAAAATCAAAAGCTGGGAACTTTATAATTTCGGGGCTAATAATAAACTACAAAATGTTTCATTGATAAAATATGAGTAACTGCTTTCATTTGAATCTATAAAAGTGAAAATTTATGCAATGAAATTACCT
Source organism: Argiope argentata (assembly GCA_026289955.1). Lineage (NCBI taxonomy): Eukaryota > Metazoa > Arthropoda > Arachnida > Araneae > Araneidae > Argiope > Argiope argentata. Next base: position 372,228 of record JAOUZG010009597.1, read on the forward strand.
GTGCAATCACGCTCAGGTAATCTCAATGGGTCAATGCTTCTTGATCACGTTTCTGTGCGTTATCTTCCGGAATAAATTCAAGGACAAAAAGTCGCTCACATAAAAAGTGGGCGCGGTAACTTCTGCAATGATGCATGGCACAACAAGATATTATTTTTTGCGAGTGACATAACTAAAGTAAGTTGTACGTTGATTATAGAAAATGAGAAAGTTGTTAAATTAGAACCAGTCTAATCCAGTTTAAAATGAAGGAAATTATGGTAATTTCGACCTTCAATTGATAGCTTCCTTTGGGATTACTTTTTAATCATCTTAGACTAATTTGCTAGAAAAATTTATATAAAATATCAGAACCCATTTTTAATAAAAGAAATATGATTGTGATTTTAAACGTACAGGGTTGAATTTAAAAGTAAAACTAATACTTTTTGAAATATTTACGCTGTCTGGATTTATTTCAGAATTCATTATCAGAATGCTATGAAAACTGATATCAATGGGTATCGAGAATAGGGTTATAATGGATTTTAGTATGCGTTCTTAATCATGGATTAATGAAGTTCTAATGAAGTTTACCAAATCAATGTCCGCAAGAAAATCGTACTCAGTTGTTTTTCTGTTGAAAATTAATTATCTTATTAAAAATGTATTGGTCAATCAAAATAAACTTTGTTTCTTTCTAATTAAGGAGCTATAGAACCTTCAATAGCCAAAACAAAACTCAAAACTTGCTCAAATGTCTCTCTCCTAATGAAAAGAAAATTCTTAAAAACAAGCAGATTTTTTGCCATAGTTTTATAATACATTTTACCTTACAATTATGGATTTTTAAGACAGTGAAATAATTTTTATTAATTGAAACATATGTGAAAAATAATCAGGTTCCGTATAATTTATCAAAGGCTGTTATCGTTTGCAAACAAAGATTTTCAGAAAATAAGCAATTTATATTAACATATATTAAGTGAATTTTTCCTAAAGAACATGCTATGATAATTATGGAAAATACTAAATAATTTAATATATCAAGTGAAGTCAATTTGATTTTTATATCTTTAAAGCATGATAAAGTTTAAAAAAACATTTTTAGCATATTAACAACACTGAAAAAAAGTACGCATGATTTGTACGCAAAAAGCACGCATGATTTTGAATCAATTTTTTTATTACGTGTGCATAAACATACTAGGAAAATTTTATATTGATACGTTTGATATTGATACCTTTGTTTAATCCTGTGCTCATGACCTGAAAATATAGTATTGACAGCAAAGACTATAAAATAACATTTCTGAGCGAAAAATCAACTTTGACGTTCGCGTTTCGACTGTGCCTTTAAATAAATTATTAACTAAGTACACAAGTGTAGTACCAAAATAAAAATGTTAAAAATTATTATCAAATGAATTCTTTACAAATTCAGATGAATTAAAGGTTTTATAACCTTGAAATTCTGTCAATACTGTTTCGTTCACGATTGAGGTATGGTCACAATATACCTCAACCTCAATTTTGTGTATTTGCTATATACAAAAAGTCCCTTAAATTGTTCTTATTCACCATGATATTCTTCTTGTTAAAAGTGAAGTAAAATAATGATGTTTAAATTAATTTTTAAGACATTATACGCAAGATAAATGAACCGAACATTACGTGACACAGTTTTGATTGCCACATTTTGATTAAAATAATTTTTGAGAAATATGCTGATACATAAGGTATATTTCTTTTTTCTTTTTTAGATCAATCTATTCAGAACAAAGCTTTTCATCCTAAGGAATCTCATAACTTATTAATACTAATTTTTTCTGTCCATTTTTATATACTACTTTTTGATAAAGTTAAAACAAATAACGTTTCAAAAACGACCCTCATGCTCGTTATAGTATTTAATCAGAAATAATCGGAGAAACAATAAAGGAATTTGATTTTTTATATTTATTTTAAACAAGTATCGGTGAGTAGTGAAATCGTCAGGTTCTTAAAATAAAAAGTTTATGCATACCTGTTTATATTACTGAAGTCAACTTTTAGATATAGTTCTATATTTTTTAATTACGATACTAAATATAAATGAAGTAAGTACGTAGAAACAATGTAATATGATTGCATATGTAAAAATATATGAAACATAATTAATTATGATACTTTTAAGATTGTCGGTACAAAATTAGTCACAGAACATATTATGTTTTTTAGACAATACCTGTCACTGTTACGTTAAAATGCTGTTTGTCAAACGTTTTATTGGAGCAAAAAACTCGTCTAAGTCAGCTAGCTACGCGTATTCTCAACTTAATATTTATTATTTGATCTCAAATGATGACATATAGCTAAATGATATAAGTCGCTAGCGTTGTCAGATGATGTTTCACAATTTCGCATAATTCTCTATATAGATTTTTGATGCATGATATTTTAATAAGGGGAGGGGATAACATTTTTACAAAGAGCATACAAGAAAGTTTTGTGTAGACCAATCCCGTTGATTTTTTTTTTTGGTTTCACTGCGCATTTTTCGGAAATAAATAAAAACGGGCTGATGGTAACGCTTTTATTAGAGAGCATACAAGAATGTTTTATGTAGAAAAACCCCGTTTATTTGTTTCTGATTTCACAGTACACCTTTTAGAAAGAAATGAAAAAGAGTATGGAACAACACTTTTATTAGAGAGCATACAGGAAAGTTTTATGCAGTAAATCCCGTTGATTCATTCTTGTTTTCACAGCACATCTCACAGAAATAAATGAAAAAGGACTGGGGCTAACACTTTTATTTGTGAGCATACAAGAAAAATTTGTTCAGACCAATACCGTTGATTTGTTTTTGATTTCACTGCACACCTTTTAGAAAGAAATGAATAAAGACAAGGGGCAACAATTTTATTAGAGATCATACAAGAGAGTTTTATGTAGAAAAATCCCGTTGATTTGTTTCTGATTTCACTGCATACCTTTTAGAAAAAAATAATGAAAACAGATAAGGGACAACAACTTTATTAGAGAGCATGCAAGAAAGTTTTGCGTAGACCAATCTTATTGATTTGTTTTTGATTTCACTGCATACCTTTTAGAAAGAAATGAAAAAACGGATAGAGGCAACACTTTTATTAGAGAGCATACAAGAAAATTTTGTTCAGACCGAATCCCGTTGATTTGTTTTAGATTTCGCTGCACACCTTTTAGAAAGAAATAAAAAAAAGTAAGGGACAACACTTTTATTAGAGAGCATAAAAGAAAGTTTTGTTCAGACCAATCCCGTTGCTTTGTTTTTGATTTAACTGCACACCTTTTAAAAATAAATGAAAAAAAACGACTATTGGCAACACTTTTATTAGAGAGCATACAAGAAAATTTTATGTAGACCAATCCCGTTGATTTGTTTTTGATTTCACTGCACACCTTTAAGAAAGAAATGAAAAGGGCTGGTGGCAACACTTCTATTAGAAACCATACAAGAAAGTTTTGTGTAGACAAATCCCGTTGATTTTTTTTTATTTCACTGCTCATGTTTTAAAAAGAAATAAAACGGCATGAAAGCCTAGTATAAAACAATATGATGCAGTTTGAAGCTGCATGGTAGTATCTTAACAATCTCCACTCTATTTTCATTTGAAAAAATGTATTAACAATATAATATGTTCATTGTTTCCACACATTTGACGTTTTTTTTAAATATTCAAAGACATAATTGTTGCCATTCTAAGGATTAACCTATAAAAAGCATTCAGAATAAAAGAAATAGTATGAAAACATTTCAGTAGAAAATTCATAAATCTTCTTTGCTCTAAATTTCAATTTGAAAATTCTAAAGAATTTATTAGTGAAATTAATATTTTTATGTGTAATTTCTTTAAATATCAAAAGTACTGCTATTAAAAGTGAAGCATTTTTCGCTTTCTTAATTTTTTTTCTTCAAAACCTTATTTTCTTGTTAGAAATAATTGAAAAATTATCCTGAAAAGTCTATAAAATAAAGGGAATTTTTGCAGACCTCGAGATGTCTTACTTTTCTTTTAACTATAGTTTAAAAATAAATAAATGGATTTTCAAAACGTGAACAAAGAAAAATGCTCAACACCTTTTAAAAAGATGCTTGTATAGTTCTCCAAGCTTGACTATTTGGCTAATCAAGTTACTTGGTTATGATGAGCTAAAATAAATAAATTTTGAAGATTAATGTATTGAAAGACAAAAATTCTTTCGCATTTCTGAAAAAGAATACTTAATATTTGCTTTTAGAAATGTTTGCTTGAAATTGATAAGCATACAAAGAATTATTTCTTCAAATCTTGTTAATTTCCATTTATTAATAATTTTTTATATTAGTGTTGCTTAAACATTTCATTAAGGATATAATTTTGAAAACAAACAATTAATAAATAGGTTAATCTGATGAATACTTAATTTAAAATTATCGCTAGACTTTGAAGGTCGTTTCGTACTTCCAACACAATATCTTCTTTTCAGAATGATTAATTTATTTTGTAAACAGCACAGTACTTTCAATGCCATTATGCCGGTTAAAAAGGGTGGGGTACTGACCTTTAGAAAAGTTGCTGGGAATCACTAAGTTATCACGTGTAAAACTCTGTATAGGGATGTTTTCGGCACAGTTATTGAAATACAAACTTATTTTTAAATAATAATATCATTATCAATTTAGCAAGTGTCTATTCAGCGTCAACAATGATGGTTGAAATAAGAATATTTTTTATACAATTAATTTCTTTTTCTTTAACATTTCCCCCTCGTTCTTATATTATGAAATAAAATTTCCTGATATGATAAATTTGTAGCGAATATTTGTCAAGTATGATTGATTTAAATTTAATGATGATCTTATAAACAAAATCAAGTAAAATTGGACTGTCATTCGTGCTGTTTTTTGTTTTGTTTTTTAATTTAATAAAATATTCAACTCAGATTCCTCTTTTTTTCAATTTTTTTCTACTTATTCATGTAATAGATATACCTAAGTTTTTTCCTGCTTTTAAAACTGAGATTCTGATGGAGAAAAGACGATTCTTTTTAATTTTTAAGATACTTGTTATTAAGATCTCTGATCCTTTTAATTTGGAATAGAATCCTACACTACCTAGCCAAAAATATCCCGGCCAAAAAAAAATAACTCCAAGTTAATGGGTCATTGCTTCTTAATCACGTTTTTATACATTCTCTTCCGTAGTACGTTCAAAGACGAAAATTGATGGATAATAAAAAATGGTATAGGAAATTAATTTTAATTTTTGCTTTGCAAAGCGAAATATTTATTATTATTATATCTTGAATAACTAGAATAAGAAATTACATTGACGATAGAGAAAGAGAAAGTTGGTAAGTTAGAACCAGCCTGATCCGGTTGAGACTCAGACGAAATTATGGTAACGACGACCTTCTCTTGGAAACAAGCTGCTCTAATGATTGTTTTTATTTAAATTAGATGAATTCGGCAGAGCATTCGTAATAAAACTATATCTTTAAATTGAATAAACGAAGATTTTAAAAAATTGAAATCTAGAGCAGATTCAAAATTAAATATTTACGACAAAATTTTGATCAGTTGCTAGTATATGGTGTTAGGTGATTCGGGTTTCATTGTTAATTTTAAAATCTCTTTTTGCCATTAAAGACGCCCTTTTCATTATCACATGTTTAACAATTCAAGTTGATGTACAAATATTTTTATTATTATTCACGCGTTATAAAGGAATAATAATTTTTGTGTCCTGTTAAAATTCAGTTGTTAATTCAAATTTGTTGCTGAACAGAGGTGGATAGAAGAAAGCTTTCCATAAACACATTCTTTTTTAGAATCGATATTGTTTAGAAATTGGAATAATGCATAAATGTATCTTAGGACTTTATGCCATTAAAATATTGGATATGATATTTTTTGAATTTGAAGTATTTTTGAAACTCACTCATACTCACCTTCTCTTTTTATTTGAATATTGGTTATGGCATTATTTAAATTGAAATCACTTCTAAAGAGCATTCACCCCCACCCACCAACATATGCAATCCCGCGCACACACTTGTTTGCACATTTTAAAATTATTTTTAATATTGACGAGTTTAGAGTCGAAAAATGACAATTCATTAAAATGCTAATCTATAAAAATTTACTTTGAAGGAATTTTTATTTTATAAAGTCCTTAATATTTTTAGAATCTGGATCTGATTTTGTTGCTTGTATCTCTCGAAGAAATTTAATATTCTTAGGATAATATATATTGAAATTCGATATTTCATCGAATCCATTTCATTACCATTTCATACTACCATTTCAAAACTAATCGGTGAAGAAAGATACAAAATTATAAATAGAGATGAAAATAATCTATACATAAATTAAAAGACGGAGCATAATTCATTGTTTATAGACAGATAAAGAATATCTACATTATATACTTGATTTAGAGTTTTCATATCATATATAATACATTTCAACGTTTAATGTTCATTCTATTGATCAATAATTAATAATTAAAGCATTAAATAGTAAAATTTATAATTAATGTACTTTAATTAATTTTCTGTTTATTTTTTCCTTCTATTTATCTATAAATATTGTGATATTTCGTGAAATCAAGTTGCTTCATGCTTAGTCAACCCCCCTCCGTCACTTGTTCACATCACTTTGTTTACATTCATCTGAAGAATTTCGCGATTTCAATTTGTGAAATTCTTCAGGTTTTGTAGAATGAGTTCTTCTCCATGTATCACTTTACAAGAAACAATAAATTAGAATATTGAGTTCAGAAAATGTCACACTAATTCTGAAAAAAAAAATTGTAATTTGGTTTTTTTTCTTTGATATTAACTAAGCATGTGGCAATGACATTGAGAAAATCTTAAAAAATACTCTTCCACATTCATGAAAAAAAGTATTGGGAAAGGAAAAGGATTTCAATATTTAAAAGGATGTATTTCTTTGAGCACGACAAGTACTAAAGATGATAAATGATTAGTAAATTTGAATTTTTTAAGTGACTCTATTACTTAGGTTATTTATATAAAGTGAAAAGCTGAGTTTTGTCGATAGCATTCAAAATTTTTTATAAGACATTTTTAACTTTCGAAAAGATTTTTAATAAAATAGCTTTAATTTTGTGTTTACGCTCACTTTTTCAGAAGTGCATAAATTCCTTTATTTATGTAAACTTTGTTTTAAAATTGGTTTATAGATTTAAACACTTCTTTTTCAAATACTAAATCTCGGAAATTTTTTTAAAAAAAATTTATAAATTAAAATCTATTTCAAAATTTAATAAAATAAAATAAATAATACTTTCTAAATAGGCTTTGCAGTGCTTGAATATGAAAAGAAATCTATTCATTTAGAAAAATTTTGCAATATTTTAATTGTCTTTAAATAAATGAACACTTGTAAATATTATTTTATGTATTTGTTTAGCACCAGTATTCAAAGACTGAATAGAAATACATTTGATTTTAAAACTTCTTATTCGCAGAATAAATTGATAATGATGAGCATTTAAACTACACACTTTTTATTTAATTCTCCTATCGGCCGAAAATAAAAACTAACAATTTTCAAAAAAAATTTAGATTTTAATTGATATAAATTTAATTCGTAAGTGTTTTTCCAGGATGTAAAAAATATTAATAGTTCAGAATATTTTTAAGACAAATAATCCCAAGTGTAATAATTTATAAATTAAAGAAAATATTTAGAACATGACTCTAATAGGAATGTCCTTATAAAATTTTAAATAAATATATCATTGGAAGAATACTTAAAAAAATATATCGAGGGCCTTTCAAGACTGTTTAAAAAATCTGACGCAATATATGGCTTTTAAAAATCATTGATTTATTTTGTAAACAACATCGGTATTTTTCAATGCTATTTTACCGGTTAAAAAAAGGCGTGGTAAGGTACTGACCTCTAAATAGCCGGTGAGGATCACACGCAAATCACGTGTAAAGCTCTGTACAGGGACATTTCCCTCGTAGTTAGGGGTATATAAGCTCATTTTTAATTGGTAATATCATTCTTACTCTAGAAACTCTCTCTCCAACAATGATCGCTAAGGTAAGAACTTCTTTTGATTTTTCATTAATATTCCTTGATTTCTTATTTCCTTACCCTAATTAACTGTTCAACTTTTATTCTTATTTGGGTTTCAAAGATGAGTTTTTCTGAAATAAATTTTTTAATGATGAATATGCATTCTCCAAAAAGATATTTTTTGTCACTACGATGCCAGAAACTGTAGAACAGAGCTCACGATTAAAGTAAATTTATTGCTTAAAGCAAATCATAAGCTAAAGGAACAAAGAACTTGTGGAACTCAGAATTTAAATATTTAATGAAAATTGCAGAATAATTATTCAGGATTTTAATCACAGAGTAATTATTCAGGATTTTAATTGCAGATTAAATATTCAAGTATCATTTTGAATGAAAATACCAATTCTTGAATTCGAGTATCGGAAGTTTTTGAACCCCAAATGGCTCAAATCTTTAACAATTCATTCTTAGAAATGACTTGTGAGAATTATTTTTTATATTATATTTGTATATTACATATTATAATTATTAAGATTTATTATAATTAAAAATGTATATTACTTTATATACAGTTATTTAAAATATTATAGTTTTGTCATTTTCTTATTCACTTTACATGAGCAGATGGACAGACAGATATACACAGTTCCAAAATTTGTTTCTAGAACAGGACAATAAATGAAATTCAACTCATGTGATTGAATTGTTTTGATAATTACGACAATTTTTCTATGTAAAAAAAGGTAATTCTTTATTGATCACATTAAAATATTTTTATTTTTGATGCAATCGAAAATTTTTGTGAAGTACAAAAAGAAAAAGATAATTACATTAAGATTATGATTAATATCTGTTTACTCGTATATAATATCTATATACAAAAGAAATCAAAAACCCATCCTATGATTTTTGTATTGCTTACAGCGAATTATTAATTTGATTAAAACTAAAAATAGCTGTTTCTAAAACTAACATTTTCTATAAAATAATAATTCATTCAACTCAATTTCCTTTTTTTTTAAAATAATGTCTTATTATTAAGTATTAATTAGCTATTTTTTCTGCCATTATTTGATTTAAATCAAAGACTTATAACTCATTGATCTAAATCAAATTGACCTTAAAATTACTAAGCAATCAACAATCTAGAATATGAATAAGAACCACTTTGCTTTCTATCCATTAATCTAGTTTACGAAATGGAGAATGGATTGTTGAAATGGAACTTTAAAAAATATTGGCTTCGGTGAGACTAAATTAATGAAAATTAAATGATGAATGAATTGATGAAATCGAAGAAAAATAGTCTTTAAAAATATTTAGAGTAATTGATAATTCATGAATCTAAATCAAATCTGCCTTAAAAATTACTTAACAGTCAATATAGTATTCATAAAAAGCTTTTTAATCCATTTAATGAGAATTTTTTGAATTTTCCCATATAACAACAGTTGAAAAAGCTTTTTATGTGAAGAGATGAGCATTACGCCAGAAAAATCATTATTAGAAATCGATCTGCCTGGCTGCAAAAAGCAATAGGTAGCCCTAATTTTTGGTGAAGTAAAAAAAAAATACAATACTTGAAAACATATTATGAATGCATGTTTATTAAACGTGGGATTTTGTTTCTGATAATACATGAGTTTCTTCATAAAAATTACAATTTAAAAGTAATAATGCAAAGTCCATTTATAGGAATTGATCATTTAAGTTATCTTTCACTTTTTGTTTTTAAAACTTAGCATAAACAAATATACGTAGAGAAGCACATAAAACATATTACTTTAGATGTAGAAAAAAGTAAACCGCTATGATTTATAAGGCTATTTAAATCCGGACTCGACTTCGACTTCTGGCTGCTTGAGATTTGATGTCACGCCGCTCTGTCTGAAGGGGATTTCTTTACTCATAAATTAATGATTTCCCCTTTTTTATATTTATTACAGCAATCATATCCTAATAACGACGCTCAATCAGCCAAGTGGAAACAAACTTACATACTCTCAGCACGTGTAAATGCTATTATTGTTCAGAACACTAATTTTTAATCATGATGGGACCTTCTTCAGATGCGGAGTCCCAGGGCAAATATTCGCTCTACCCCCCCAGATGGCCGACAATGAGTTTATTATAATTCATCGATCTAAACAAATTAACTCTAAAATTGCGAAGCCACATTCCACTTAAAAGAAATGGCTGTTCACTCTTATAAAACAAATCTCGTTTGAAATATTAAATTTTTCTAAATTTTATTATACTCTTTCAGGTTGCTCTCCTCCTCGCTGCTCTAGCAGCTGCTGATGCTACCATCCTGGCTCCCGGACTTCTGAATGCCGGAATCGTGGGACCTGCCGCCGTCTCCACCTCCTCCATCGTCTCCATCCCCGGAGCGGTGACCACTGACAAGAGGGTCATCGGAACCACCAGACTCATTGGTGCTCCCCTCCTCAACTCCGGAATCATCGGAAATGGACTCCTCGCCAATGGCCTCATCGGTGCTCCCGTTCTCAACAGCGGTCTCATCGCTGGTGCTCCCCTTCTCAATTCCGGCATCGTCTCCCCCATCGGCCTGAAGGGTGGTCTCGTCGGAGCTCCTCTGCTGAACGCCGGCATCGTCTCTCCAATCGGCTTGAGGAGCGCCGGAATCCTCGCTGCCCCCGGTGTGGTCAAGACCATCCTGTAATTTATTCTGTAAACGATTCTCTTCGAAAATCACTGTCTCTGATGTGCTGAAATCTTTCTGTAGATCAGTCTATTCTTTTTTTTATTTAAATAAACATTTGTTTATGAATATTGATTTATGAATACTTTATTTATAAAGGAACACTAACAAAGGAATTACTTTATTTCTTTATCTATTATAAGAAAATTATGATCTCTGTTTTCAAATAATAGTAATAGCTAACAGTGCTTGAATAAATTATCTTTCTTTACTGAAATTTAACAAATTGAATTTCAGATAAGAATAACAATAATTTAAAATTAAAGAAGACGATTAACTAAAATGTAAATGATGTAAATGAATTGTATTATATATATTGGATTGAAATATTTTCTTTTATTTCAGCAGCCATAAAGCAGAAATGTAATTTCACTCTCCTTGTTAAAAATTGACAAGATTTCTATTAAATGACTCTAAATAATGAAGATAATCTTAAACCCTTTTATTAAATAAAAACCTTTTTCTCAATTAAAATAGGAAAAAAGTACATGTGAGTTCGCAAATAAAAATTTCTAATTTATTGTTAAAAATAAACTGCTACTTTCGTTTTGTGCTGAAAATTCGAAAATGATAAAATTGCTAATTTTCAAATGTGTAGAAATTGCGTTTCGCTGGGAATTCGACAATCTTTCGTCTCCCTATTCTGTCATCGAAGGTTTCTGTTTTTTGCAGTATTAGAACAAACAAATAAATAAAAACGCCAAAAATTTAATATTTATAAAGCGTTTTAAAAGCTAAAAGTAGTAAAAGTTAAAATGTAGAAGAACACTTGAAACACGTGATGGCTGCATTATAGAAATTTCAATTGAACGAGCTAAACGTCTTACGGACGAAGAGCAGATTAATACATGATACATTTTAGTATAGAATTTGAAGAAATCGCCGATCACAGCTTCTTAATATTTAAAGTTTTACTCTTATGATTCGATTAGAATTCATCTTTGTAACCGAATACACTTTTATTGATATTAATATTTATCATCGAGACTTACTCTAATAAGTATTCAAGTAAAATAAGAAAAAAATGATTTACTGAATCTGAATGTTTTAACTTTTGATCAAATTTTTAAAGTAAGAACTCTTGAAATATTTCTTAAATTATATATTGTAGAAAATAACATAATTTGATTTCATGGGAATTTTAAACTTATGTATATTATATTCTATTTATTATATAATATATTCAATAATCTTATTATCGAACAAGCAATTTGTTTGAGAAATTCACGAATATTTAGAAATTTTCTTGTCCCACATTGAAATCATTTATCGACTGCCAATAAATAATTACATTTATCAAATTATTGAAATGTCAAATTTCAAATTCTCTTCTCAGGTCAGCATCGTGTACTGGAAATGTAAATCCTAATAGAATTTTCTTAATAATCGGTTGTAATAATGATTTAAATCCACAAAATATAACTTGTTGAATTTTTTTCTTTTTTATTGATAAATATGTATATAAAAGTTGGTCTAATATGATAAACCGTGTTACATTAGTGTTAAATATCGCAAAGAATTACATCAAGATGTTTCAAGAAGATAAAATATTTGAGTTCGAATCAGCTCAATGTCAAAGTTGGATCTTCTGTCTTCATATTAATTTGAGAAATAAATAGAGAGTGGAAATAAATAACTATAGCCCCGAACATTTGTAGTGATGAATAAAAAAAATAACAATAAACATTACCAAAAAAAAAGTGGTGGAAATGATGGGGTGGTTGAAATTTTAATTTCTGTATAACTTCCACAATATTAAATATAGAAAAATAAATCAAATTAGCCCAGTTTGCGTCTTTTTAAGACGAACAACATTTGTATTTAAAGTTTTTTTGATAACGACAATATCATAGAGTTAGAAGCTAAAAAGGGATTTTCTACCCCAAATTTTGCAAGAAATTAGATTTATGAAATATAAATTCAGATGGAAAAGAACCGATCTTCGCCTTCCAGCTTGCCGAGAAATTTTTTAATGATATTTTATGATATGAATTTTTAACGCTTAAGAACAATCTACAGGTTATAATAAATTTATTTTTTGATATTGTTGAAAACAAATGAATGTTTCATTCGCCAAATCTATTAGCTACTTTTTCTGAATTTTATTAAATTTTAATAGCCAGGCTCTTGATTGATTTCATATTTTATATATTCCGAAAAAATTTCTCATAATAAGTATTAAGAATACTAAATAAGAAAAAATAAATTAGTCATTGAATAAAAAATAAATTATTTCAAAAATTAATCTGATTAACTCTATAAACTGATGCATAATATACAAAATTTACTATAATTAAATCTCAAGCAAAAAAAATCATAATAGTTTTTTCCCGATATGTAACTATCATAACAAAGATAAAGATGGAAGAAATATCAAATTTTATGAACCAAAATATTGGGAATTAAAAATTAAACACAACATTGTATTTAGAGAGCGCTAATGCTGCTACTACTAGAATACCAATGATTTAATCTAACATAGCAGTAAACGATAAGTTTAAAGTGAAAATTAAGATCAAATGTGAAAGAAGTATAATGAATCCGGCCTGAAGACTTTTTCAAGGGTCACCCTCAGGCAGGGATTCAAACCAGGGATTTTTTCTGTGAGGGATCTGACAAAATTGTCAAAAAAATGACCCCTCGTGACCCGAAAATCCCAGAAAATTGAGACCTTAGAGACAAATTAGTTACACAGAAAATAAATAAATTTGAATCCGGATGGATTACACAAATAGATTAGATCTTATAAAAGATCGTAAGACTGCAAAGCAGTATAAAAAACATACAAGTCAACAGGCATGGCAAATATAAGAAACAATTTTAATCCAAAATAGACACACAAGCCAAGGGTTTAAGTAAATTACTTTAGACATTTTTTTATACTAAAATAAAAAAAATCAAAGCCTCACACAAAACAATACAAAGAAATCCAAACACATACCAAAAAAAAAGAGAAGAACTCCAGAGCTTAGAAGCTTTTCATCTCGTATAGAAATCACAATAAGCTTAGCTGTGAATTTGAATCCCCAAGCATGTTCGGTATATATAGTCCTAATGAGTACCTGAAGCGCCATCTATTAAGTTAAGATTACAGTTTAATAGTTTTGTTTTACTTTTGAAAATACTTTAGACCCTTAGTTATTAGAGTTTGTATGTTGCAATAGTTTTTGGGAAATTCGTTAGTAGCTAAGTTTTTAATTAAGTTGTTTGTTGCTATTATGTAATCATTTTTGTTATTACAGATATTTTTAATCCTATTAAACTGTGAGAATATAAGATTTTTGAAAATTTTGGAGTTTAAATTAGAGTGGTAATTACTAAGTTTATTTATTTTAAAGTTAAATTCATCCCTTTTATCATAGATACCTATTAAAGTTTTTCCATTTGAAATTTCGAAATTTAAATCTAGATAGTTTGCTTTATATTGGTTGTTGTTTGTTTCCGTTAAAATTAGTTCTTTTGGTAAATAAAAAGTCTTCAGGCCGGATCCATTATACTTCTTTCACATTTGATCTTAATTTTCACTTTAAACTTATCATTTATTGCTATGTTAGATTAAATCATTGGTATTCTAGTAGTAGCAGCATTAGCGCTCTCTAAATACAATGTTGTGTTTAATTTTTAATTTATATATATATATATATATATATATATATATATATATATATATATATACTGAAGTGACAAAAGTCATGGGCTAGCAATATGCAAATATACAGATGGAAGTAGCATCGCAGCGAAAACGTATAAATTCGCAGTTCGTTTTCCAGAGCTTTCATTTGTGTTCAAGTTATTCATGTGAACAGGTTTTTCGTGATTTATGGCGGCATGACGAGAATTAACAGACTTTCAACGGGGAATGTTAGTTGGTGCTAGAAGCATGGGTCATTCCATTGCGGATATCGTTAGTGAATTCAACATTCCTAGATCCATAGTATCAAGAGTGTGCCGAGAGTATGAAATTTCAGACATCACATTCCATCATGGACAGCGCAGTGTGCGACCACCTGCAATTAACGACCGAGATCGTCGACGTCTCTGTAGAATAGTCAATGTTAATAGACACGCAACACTTTGTCAAATAACTGCAGGAATCAATGTGGGACGTACGAGGGACGTGTCTGATAGGACTCTGCGGCGAAATTTGTCTTGCTTGGACTATAACAATAGAAGACCGACTCGAGTGCCTTTACTGTCAGCACGACATCGCCTGTAGCGACTCTCCTGGATTCGTGAGCATATCGACTGGTCCCTAGACCAGTGGAAAACCGTGGCTTGGTCAGATGAGTCACGATTTCAGTTGTTACGAGCTGATGGTAGAGTTTGAGTGTGGTGCAGACCCCACGAAGCCATGGACCCAAACTGTCAGCAAGGCACTGTTCAAGCTGGTGGGAGCTGCATAATGGTGTGGGTTGTTTTTACATGGAATCGATTCGGTCCTCTGGTGCAACTGAACCGATCATTGACTGGAAATGGTTATGTTCAGCTGTTTGCAGATCACTTGCAGCCATTCATGGACTTCACGTACCCACAGAACGATGGGATTTTTATGGATGACAATGCGCCATGTCACCGGGCCAGAACTGTTCAAGATTGGTTTGAAGAACATTCCGGACAATTCCAGCGCATGATCTGGCCACCTAGATCGCTCGATATGAATCCCATCGAGCATTTATGGGACATCATCGAAACGTCCGCTCGGGCCCAAACTCCTGCCCCATCCACACTTTCACAACTATGGACGTGTATACAGACAGCATGGCTTAATATTCCTGCAGAGGACTTCCAACGACTTGTGGACTCCGTGACACGTCGAGCAGTTGCACTTCGCCGGGCAAAAGGAGGACCGACACGATATTATCAGTCATCTCATGACTTTTGTCACTTCAATGTATATATATATATA
>JAOUZG010009600.1:0-15685 GCA_026289955.1 Argiope argentata
TTTTTTTTATGTTTTTAACTAAGAGAAGTCAGCTTAAAAATTAATTTTTGTCCTGTAATTTTGCTTATAATCCCTATATAAATTTAAGAAAAATATCCAAAACATTTTGTTTTGGTATCATAAGACTTTATTATGTTATTTTACTTTTCCTCTGCTGGAAATTTGAAATAAAAAATGGCAATGTTTAAAAATTTTTTTTGCATAAATTGCTTTGATTATTAAAAAGAAACGGTAAATTTAGTTTATTGTATTTACTCTGAGGCCATTTATTGATTTAAAAAAAAACTTTCTATGGGATAACTATTTTAACTCTAAAATTAAAAGAATTGTTAGTATTATACACAGATTTTAGAACACAAATATATCTCTTGTTTGTCTTTTCCCCTCTCCTTCTGACATAGTAAAAAGAAGAAAAAAAGTATATTTTGACAGTTTTGATAATATGAGAATTTTTCTTTCATATTATATTTTTTCAAATTATCATGTTAACCAACTACTTTTTGTAGTCCAAAAAATAAAATAAAAGACTAACTACACGAATTATCTTTTAGTTAGTATAGATGAACTAAATAAATTTTCTTCTGTGTTTCTTAATGATATAAAGTTCTAAATTTTTATTAAAATGTACTTACCAATTGATAAATCAGTCACTTTTAAAAAAATTATTATTATTATTTATGATATTTAGTTATTTTCTATTTTTATTAGGGATCTGCATCTCACTAAGTTAACATTGTATTACTGCATACACAATAAATACCGTTTTTATCCTCTACCACATTTTGCAAACCAAAAAATTCATATGATAATTATTATGGAAACTACTGTATTATAATTGTTAGTAAGGTTGGAGTGCTCTTTGTATTTCAAAATATATATGCATGAGATTGAGTAAAGAAACTTTTCCTGAATGTCATTAATTAAAAGGGATATAAGTCTGGTTTTTAGTATTTCTCTCGTGTAATTTCTGTAAACTCTGCAGATGTTACGGCATATAAACACTTCATGATTATATTTCATCTATAAAATGGGAGGGAAATAATCGATTTTCTAGATTTTGCAGATTTTATAAATATTTCAATTGTTAGAAAGAAAAATAAAGATATATATTTACCTTATTCTACATAACCTCTGGTACATTTAGATATTTTGCACTCTTAAATATTGCACCTTATGAGGTCCTTCTCCATAAATTAATAATCCAGTTTCATATTTTTAAGAGGCCAATGATTAATTTATAACTTAGTGAATGTATATTACTTTTCAATTATTTATCAGTCCATCCTTATTTCTATACAGTGAATGTTATTGAATCAAATGTTTAGTGTTTATATATATAACTAAATAATAATACTAATTCTATTAACTAAATGAACACCATATGATATATTGATACTTGACCTATACTATTGTAGCAATTTTATTTTATAATTCATGTAATTTGCATGTTTTGCAATCGGTTAAATGGTTTTCTAACAGACTTGTTTACCTCCATAGGCAGTTTCTTAGTCTTCCTAATCAGAAATTTACCTCTGCATGTATGAAAATATTTTAGGTATTGCCAGGTCTCTTCTTATATCATATTTCTAAGTCAAATATGCCAAATTTATAATTTTAGCTTTAGATGGCATGTTTCTCGGAGTGCCTAGCCCCGGTCAAGGGGCATATACCTCCGGTAGAACAAAGATATTAAAGTTCACATGGCTTTCAATCAATTAACGTTATCATTTTCGATGGATCAGAAGCAGGATTGCAAGCATTCACAGCAGATGGAGAGGTGAAAGTTGCTTGACGAAGCTAAGGTACTCATTGGATGTCAGACTGAGTGGGCGTGACGACAGGGAATGGGGAAATGCTGCGTTAAGTTTTAAAAAGAAAGTAAAAATATTGACGAAAAATGAGAGTTAAGAAAAATAAAAATTAAAAAAGTACACTGTGAATTTAGAGAAGAATATTACGAGGTCTTTTAATACTTAAATTAGGTTCATATTTAGGAATGGAAAGAATGGCTTCATTGTCGTGTGAATCTAGATTTTTGAAGAATTTAATCGCGAGTTTTATAATAAATTTTTTAAGGGGAGGGAGATCTAAAGCTTTATACATGTTAGTATTTGGCATGTACCATTTACATTGACAGAATCTGCGTATTAAATTATTTTGTTGAAGTTCAACTATTCTAAGATTTGATTTTGCAGCATAACCCCAAACCGGACATGCATATGTTAATACCGGACGCAAATAGGCAGTGTAAATAAGTATTTTATTGTCCCTAGACATTTTGGAGTTTCGAGAAATTAATGGGAAAAATTTACGAGTGAGGTCTCGAAACTTGTTTTTAATATAAATAAAATGGGGATAAAATTTATTGTCTAAAATAACACCTAAATACTTACATTCCTTAGACCACGGGATTTTTTGATCTTTAATTTTGATGGGGCGGAATTCTTTATAAACATGGTTTTTGGTAAACATTATAGCTTCAGTTTTACTTGGATTAATTTCAATTTTCCACTTTGCAAACCAGTCTTCAAGAGTTTTTAGATGTCTAGTGAGGGCTATACTAATGAAATTTGGATTTTTGTTTCTGGCTAGTATTGCTGTGTCGTCGGCATACATGCTAATAATGGTGTTAAATTGTTTTGGGATGTCATTAATGTATAAAGAAAATAGAACGGGTCCTAGTTTAGAGCCCTGCGCAACCCCCGCAAGAATGCGTTTGATGGCAGAGACTTCGTTAACCAAATTTATAATTTTAATCCCAGTGCTCTGTTTTATTTACTTTCACATTTTTGCCTGTACAAGTCATGGATGTAAATGTGCCATACAAGTATGGTTTCTCTCTTTGTCTATAGGTATAATAATTGTTTGGTGTTGAGTAACCTCAATCCAGTGATAGAAAAAATCTGCTTCCTCAATTATTGAACTATGGCTGGATGTCATCATTAGTTCTGGCATTAATGGAATAATGACAATTATTCAGATTCCCCTGGATGTGTAAGCTTAGGATGCCATCATTAGTTCTGGCATTAATGGAATAATAACTAATATTCAGATTCCCCTGGATGCCTAAGCTGTTGATTCCCCTAATGGTTCCAGCAGCACTGCATTTGGTACTGCATGACTAAATATGGTTCTTGTGTTGCTAAGCAAAACCTGGCAAACTATCAAGCAAGGCAATTAACTATAATTAATTTTACAATTTCAACTGTATTCATTAAGAAAATGTAAAAAATTATAATAAGCATTTGATCTTAATGCTTAATTTTCTATCTTAATTTTTTAAATATGAATCTCTAATCTTCTGAATTTTTAATTAATCATATTTTAATAAAATTATGTATTGTAATGAAATTATTTGAAAAGTAATTCAGTTTTTGAGTCTTTGGAAGATGTATATATTTCTTCTGAAAATGGCGAATCTCTTATTAAGCCAAACCTTACTTAACTATTTTGTCCAGTAATTAATGATTTGCATATGACCAAGCGAGAAATGAAAAACATGATCCCCTTAACACGCAATATTGCAGAAAAAGTGACAAGGAAACATTGTGAAATCACATGTGGGGCTGACTGTATCTTGGTTATCAATCTATGTTGAGTACTTATTTCAAGAGAATCCTAATTTCTGCGTGGAAATGGTTTTAGCCAAATATCATTGTTAAATGTGATTCAAGCAATTTAAGAAGTGTCTATAAAAATGTTCATTTTAATGCTAAATTTACATTTAAAAAATTTAATACTAGCTCTAAAACTAATACTCATATTAAATTCTTCATTTGTGCAATTTTATTAGTTTCAGCATAAGATTTTAATAAAATTAATTATTTTAAAAAATAGTTCATATATTAGTCAAATTTTTTAATAATCGATGTTTTTATTTAATATGTTTTTAAAAGTAATTGCAATATTTTCATTCAAATTTTTAAAAAATTAAATGTTTTAATAAAATCCAAGTTAAATCTATTCCCAATATAATTCAGTTATATTAACCTACAACAACTCGCTGTGAATGTCTTTTTAAAATCCATGCCTTTTCAGTGGAAATTTTGCGTTTCAGATAAATAACCTTTTATTTAAATGCGAAAACCCGATGTTCTAACTTTACATATTCAGTCCCACCATTCCTGTTTTATTAACTTAATTGGCTATAAACTTTGTGGGATGTTTTTAAAAATCACCTTAATAACTTAAATCAATAAAATGGCTGTTATTATCATTTGAGAAAATTATGCTTCCTTTAGGGGGTTTTGAATAGCCGAAGCTCGAAATCTTGTAGACAATGTGCATAAATGGCAACATTCATCAATATCTTTTAATCGCATATATTTTTGGTCCTTATGTATTATATCGTCTTCGCCAACGGTTTAGTAGCTCATTGGCGATGGATTTAAATTTGGCGATAAAGATCAACGGATTACACCATTGCCGCCATAATTGGCGATTTAGCAACTCATTCGCGGCGACTTCAAATTTAGCGATAAAGTTGGACGGTGTAATACGTAAGTACTATATTTTTTACCTGCTTTTACCAGTATTGTTGTATTTTTATGTATGCTTCTTTGACAGCAGATGCGTTTTTAAAAGGTTGACATAAAACTATGACATCATAGCTGTTATGTTGTTTCCTACTATGAAGAAGCTCGTAGAGGTTGTCAGCGATTTAAGCCTAATTAGCGTCTCTTGTTTTGTAGTAGCGCCAACTAGGGCCAGGAATACGACGTTTGCCACTCACTCATCGCATTAGCTAGCGTAGCCCCTTTATACAGGGGGGCATATTCACGCACCTTACAGATAGAACAACCATGCCCAAACCGGAACGCCCAGATCATGGGGAAGATGCGCTACCTCTTTGCCAGGACGCCGACATTGCTATTATTTCATCTCAAAATCGGTGGAGCTCCAAAACTGTTTGCCAGCTTGAAAAATCGAAAATGAAAGAGAAGTCACGGGATTGCTTCAAACTGATTACTGACTTGAATGAAATAAGCTAAATAATAGCTCAAAATAATAATGTTCTTAGATGATAACTTGAAATTTGCGATAGTAGATTTCCTTTTTTCTTCTTTTTATTATTATTATTTCATATTTTGTCACTTTTCATAATAAATCTAGTCGACTAATGCTTTCAGAACTCTACCAACACGAAAGCGAAGTTAATATAAGAGAATTGCCAGTCACCAATCTCCTTTATTCTTTATGTTGTTTGAAAGGTGGGGAAAGTGGGTGCAGAAAGTACCACACAAGGAAGGAATCATGGGTTTCTGTTTAATGGGTTCAGTTTTTCAACAGTTTACCCGGAGATAATATCATTGTGCCATTTAATATATCTTCACAATTCTTAGATATCGAACTGAAGCAGTTTTGTTTTGTTTTTTCCTCTTAAAGTTTAGGTAGAATTATTCATACAGTTCTTGTAAGAATCCATTTATATCTGGCATCATCCCATGCCTTCGGGTAAATTTAGTTTTTATCAGCGTCCCGCTTCAAAGCAACACTATGAATCTGTGGCGCTCTTCATAAGCCAGATAACATCTACGATACTGATGTATACTTTGGTATTGTGGTTACATTATTTGGTTACTGGCTCTAGCGTCGTGGGTTCGCATCGCAACTTCCACCCGACCCATTCGTGACCTTAACAACGCGACCTTCAGATCTGTCAGCGCCATTTACCAGCAGCAAAAGCCGCCAGACTCGACGCATCTCGCACTCAAACGCTCGCCAACTCTTGGCGCTTTAAAATCTTCCGCCTCTCCGAATCACTGGTGGGGAAGAACTGTGGAGCTAGCTTCATAACCCAGATATGAAGTATACTTCTGGTATTGCGGTCATGTTACTCGACTACTGGCTCTATAGTCGTGGGCTCGTACCTCGACCTTCACTCGCCACAAATCCAATTATACCTGGCGCTATCCTATGCCTTCAGGTTAATTCAGTTTTTATTAGCGCTCCGCTTTAAAGCAACACTTGGTCTATTTTTGGAAACCTCATAAATTTGAACCATGATTAGAGGATGGACTTGAGCTAGCAACCTGTCCAAATTTCCACACCACCAGAGGACATTTAGCACCGATGGACTTCACGTGTACTGAACCCCCTTACATGACGTTTCTTCTGCAAAATCGGGTCCCGAACCGGCAGCCCTGAAGAGGAGACTTCACCGCTAGACTACCACTGCCTCTCATACATTTAAGTTGTCCTGTTTAAGAGTGTGGTTGATTCTACTGTATAAAGCCCATTGCGAACTTTAAAACAATTCATGAATAAAAGCAAATGAATCATTGATCTCTTTGTTTTGAAATGAAAGAAAACAAATACAAGGAGCCAAAAAGTAATTATATGTATTAGACAGTTATTTAGATCAATTTTAATGGGTCATTCCACAACGGGAGATATTTTACGAGGCTCTCACGCTCTTCAGAAATATCGGATTCGAAAAAGATTTCATCGATCTCGATAGATGGTCCATCAGTGAATTGATAAATTTTGACTTTTAGAATGAGGAAATGCAAAAAGAATTTTCAATTTTGTAAGTAAGTGTGGCCGTTTGAATCTTTTTTTTTTAATCTGATTTGCATTATTTATTCAAAGATTCGCAATCTAGGGGAGAGGATGGTGAACTTCCTAAAAATTTTTGAAGTAGCTGGTGTCTAGAGAATACATCTGTTGCTGAACAAGTATTCGAACTAAGATATTTTTTTCACACACTACCCGCTTAAATCCAAAATATTGTTTAGGAACTATATTTCAGAGCAACTCGTAAAGCTTTCAACGACATTTGGAGTCCAATTAATGTGTTAATGAAATATATAAATTATAAGAACATAAATGTTTATATTACAATAAATGTTAATATGATATTTAAATTTTGAAGTTCATTGATTTTGTATCTTTTACAAATTTATTTATTTGGTAACTAGACTAATAACACCATTTCAAACAATCTGCCTGTAGCTACTCAGCGATAGAGGTCTGCCTAGTCGGAAATTTGTCTCTGCATGATTCATTTTGCATAACATAACACCATCCTTCGCCTCGGTGCCTATAACACTGTTATTTAATCAGTTGGATGAGTACTAGATGAAAGGAAGAAGAAAAAAAGAAAGAGACGACAAACCATTCAGAGATTTCCGAAGAGAGTCCCATCGGCGTCAAATCCTACACGACTTTTTGAAATTGCAAATCTTTTTATTACTCTTTATTGCTGTTACACATATATTTAAAGAATGCTATCGATTTCTATGTTGTCTAGTTTTAATCGTTACCAGCATTTTCTATTTAGAATGTTTTAGAAATATTCGGAACGTATTTTTTTTCCTGCAATTTGTTTGGTATTTTCTTTCCATGCAGAAGTAATGATTAAAGATGCTCTCTTTCGAATTAATATCGTTTTTTTTTAATTTTGCGTTTAAAAATTTTAATACCTTGCATTTCACAACGGTTTTGAATAATAAAAATACTTCTCTTGGGAAAACTCGAAAACATATTCTTTAGTCGACATTTTGTTTACATACATTTTGAAAGATGAACAAATTTAAAAGCGGCAGACGATATTTCTCCTTTTAGATGATAAGCTATTGACAGAAGTTTTTGTTCTAAGATTTGTGTTGTTGCTTTTAAATTCCTTTTCTAAATTATTCTAAAAATATGTAAATAACTTCTACAGTGTTAAGTCTAATGTTTGGCTGAAGATTTTATTACTCAAGTTTTCATTGACGTAGTCACAATTTTTGAAATCAAGCACTAAAAGCATGTAAGAACCAGAGATGAAATAGCCGAAACTTCAACAGTAATCCTTTATTTACTGTAATACTGCGATAAATAAAAGATTTAAACTGCCAGTTCGCTTTTTAATGTCATTACTATCTTGTATACAAAGATCAAGTATTGCAGTGATCAAAAAATTAAAATTCGAGATTGTGACAAATATATACGTTTCAGATCTCCTTGAGATCGAAAAACACGTCTTTGAAACTATAGCTTATCGTGACGGCAATAATTGAAAAATGCTTTGAATTAGATGGATACCCCGGGATTATAGATTTCTGTCAAATTTTGAAGTAGATCCATTCAGAGAAAGTCCGATTATCAGAGAGTAAGTGAAAACGATAGTTTAAAAAATGTAAAGAGCTAAAAAAAAAAAACCTGTTTGCTAACTTGTATTTTTTATACTTCTTTGGCGCTATTTGTCAAAATGGTGCAACCATGCGCTGACTTGGCTTCATCCATTAAATTTATTGTAACCCTGCTGAATGCAATTCGATTTGCCGTTTGATTTTAAATAAGATTACGGTCTACTTATTAAAAAATTGAAATGAATCAGTTTAAATTTATGGTAATTTCGTACCAATATTAATAAAAACTCGGTGATACAAAAAGTGGCAACTTAGGTCAATAAAACTTGGTTCACAGTTTTGACATCTAAAACATAGATCCTCATGAAGATTTCATCAAATGCGTCAAAATGTTGATCATCTGTCAACCGCGCATACAAACGCCCAAAAGTTTAAAGATTTTGTTTTTTCTAAAATATTAGTAGCAAGCACAGATCCTTTATTAATTGTGGCGTTAAGAGCACTTTTTGTCATTAATTTTACGATCCCTCCAGCTAAATTACTTGAAAATGTTGTGGTAGCTGTAAATCCTGCTGCTGCGTAACCTCCGTTAGTTATGACATACACTGATGTCTCAGTTAATGGAATTAAAATATTATCAGCTCCTACGTTAAATAAATGAAATTTGATATTTAATTTTGTTATATAAATAGTAATTTTTTAATACGGTAGGGTAAGGGGGTAGAATAAAAATCCTAAAATACTTATTCGATTCTGGTTACTTCGGTTTTAATCACGTGACAACGATTGACAGCAAAAAAGAATAGCAAAAATCACTTTCTAGATTCAGTTAAAAGGCGCTAAATTCAAGCCGAATGTCGATTTTTATTACTATTGTTCGAAAATCAATTAAAGAAATAGTATCAGTTTTAATTTAATTTTTTGTTCTTTATATTATATTCAGAAGAATATAACTCCCATATCTCAGAAAACTGAAATTTGAAGCTTTTGTAGCAACTACAACCATACCCAAGAATCGTAAAGAAGAAAAACTTTTATTTGAGTATAAGTAACTATCATATCAAAGAAAAGCAATATGGAAGAAACATAAACAAATTTCCTGAACCATAATATCAAAAAGAACATTGTATTTAGAGAGCACTAATGCTGCTATAACTAGAATTCCTGGGGTTTTCGGGTCACGAAGGGTCGATATTTTGTCGAAATGTCAGACCACTCGAAGAAAAAATTCTTGCTGGAGGGTGACCCTTGAAAAAGGTCTTTAGGCCGGATTCATTGGGTGTGTGTGTATGCTTTCCTTCCGATTTTGAATTTTACTTTTAACTTGGGTCTTATTGCTAATTTAGTTTTATTTGAGTATGAAAGAGAGTTTTGGGGAGACCATGCTATGCTATTTACTTATGGTATTTAATTATTATAATATGATACATCTCGTATTATAGAATGTTTGAGTAATTTGAAATTAGTATATTGTACAGCGACTTATCAAACGGGTATACCATGTGATCGTGGGCATGAAGTCGTGAACTTTTGCGTGCTGTATGAACTTGTCTCCTAAGAAAACAAAATTGGTTATCGTTACTTGTGTCAGTGGGTATGGTTTAAATATATATATGTGTGAAAGAGAGAGAACGAGAGGGATAAGAACAAACCCACTGTTCGGAAACCAAATCTAAACATAGACTCTTTCAAAATCAAACAGGTCTGCATCTACCAGATGCGGGGTACTTAAGTCAAAATAAGTTCAACGGGTTTTTAAACACATAACGTTTATTGACAAAGGACGACACAGTTACACCATACAGCTCAGATGAGATCACAATCCATACTGATCAAATGCGCAGCTCGCAGGCTGACGTCACAGCATCGCCGCCTGGTGGCGGTTACATTTCGCTTCGTTTCACAACATCCTCCCCCCCCCCCTTGAGACTCGACAAGAGTCTCAAGTACATAACAAACATTATTCAGGAGATCGAGTCTTTCAGGTGCTTTCACACATCTGCCAGAGGAGGTGGATTTTCTTACAATTACATCATCGGCAGGTGCTGATTTTGTTGAGTTTATGACATACATTTTGAGAATTAGATTCCTCACCAACAGGTTCCTTATGAATAGATATATTTGAATAAATCTCTAAGGGATAAATTCGCTGTATAGGACGTAAAACTGTCCCATGTTGCGTTTTAAGTTTAACTGTCCGAATTTTCCCATCTCGCCCTGGAATCAATTCGATAATTCTCGCCAAAACCCAAAACAAACGCTTCTTGTTATCATCACCCACTAAAACTATTTCTCCAACCTGAGGACTACGTGAATGCTTTTCATTATGTTTTTGCACAAGTTGACCAAGGTATTCCTTTCTAAAGCGCTGACGTAGGTCTTTCAACAAATTGTTAAGATATTGTTTTCTTTTATTGAAACCTTTCGAATTTAACTCTTCAATATCCTCAGTGTTTGAGCTTTTGTTTTCAATAAGGAACATGCTAGGTGTAAGAGGAATCAATTCTTCTGCATTTTCTGATACATATGTTAAAGGTCTACAATTGATAATGGATTCACAATCACAAATAATAGTATACAGTTCATCATAAGCTAAAACTGATTTTCCTAAAGTGCGTTTTAACAAATCCTTTACAGTGCGAACCAACCTTTCCCACCAGCCTCCCCACCAAGCTGCGGTAGGAGGAATAAATTTCCAAAATATTTTAGGAAATCTCGTTTCTTTTAGAATTTTATTCCAATTCAATTTTGCGAGATCACTGGAAGCTCCCCGAAAGTTGGTCCCATTATCGCAATAAATTGTTCGTGGCCTGCCACGTCTTGCGATAAATCGTTTGAGACAAAAGAAAAGAGTCAGAAGATAGAGAATTTACAAGTTCAAGGTGAATGGCGCGATAGACCGCACAAGTAAAAAGAACTATCCAAACCTTCTCTTTATCTTTTAAAAACAGTGGCCCTGCCAAATCTATTCCCACAATTTCGAAAGGCGCACAATCTGTTACTCTATCTGGTGGTAAAGGTGTGGGTTCGCTTGACATAGATTTTATTTTAAAACGTTTACATTTTACACAATCATGCAACACATTTTTAATAGCTTTCCTAGACCTTATGATCCAATATCTTTCTCTTAATAGGCTTTGCATCATTTGAATTCCTGCATGACAATTTTTTATATGTACAAATTTAATTAAAAGTTTAGTAAATACACATTTTTCAGGTAATAATATTGGGTACAGAAAAAATCTTTCATCATTCCGGTTAATTATTTTAGTTTTTACTCTTAATATACCTTCATTGTCAAGGAAAGTTTCAATCAAATTGGAAGATTTTACATCAGAGTGATAGCTCTGCACTAAAATAATTAACTTCTTCTCAGCAAATTCAATTTCAGATTGAGAAAGTTCAGAGATTTTACATTTGTCTTTAACCTTACAGTTATTCACAAATCTCAATATCCAAGCAAATACTCTAATCATTTTATTGTAATCCGATATTCTTTCAGCATACCAAGGGTGTGTGTCTTCGGTTAGATTCATGTTAACAGATTTAGACTTTTTCCTCTCAATATCTACTTCCTTAGGCTGACAAACAATGCTGGTAAAAGGCCACAATTCATGGTTCTCTTTTAACCACGATGGTCCTTCCCACCATCTCGATTTTAGCATTTGTTGTGGTGAACATCCACGCGACAGAATGTCTGCTATATTCATATTTCCTGGTACATGTCGCCAAGAATACTCGTTAGTTAGTTCTCTGATCTCTTTAACGCGATTAGCAACAAAAACAGACCAGTCACCCCATTCTTGAATCCACCACAAAGCAACAGTGGAATCTGACCAGAGGGTGACTTTAATGCCTATTGTACCGATAGCTTTGATAATAGAATTAACAAGTCTGGCTCCGATGCAGCAAGCCATCAATTCTAATCTTGGAATGCTTAAAGATTTTAAAGGAGCCACTCTGTTCTTAGCGCGAATGAGCCTAACCTTAATTTCACCTTCTTCATATGATCTAACAAAGACACACGCAGCATATGCCCCCTTGCATGCATCTACAAACACATGCAATTCTGATGTTTCGTTAAAGTTCATAAAACGAGGCAAAGATACCTCTTTCAATAAATACATTTCGTTTAACCATTTAGAAAACATTTCAGTAACATTTAAAGGCAATTCATCCTCCCAAGAAAAATGAGATTTCCACAAATCTTGTAATATAAGTTTAGGGACCAATGTGAAAGGTGTCAACATACCAAGAGGATCATAAAACTTTTGTACAGTTGACAAAATAAATCTCTTCGTTATTCTAGTTTCACAAGATAAAATTCCAAAATCAACTTTACATTTCAAAGTATCCTCATCTAAATTCCATATTATACCTAAAACAGAAGTATTTCCAGAATGTTTACTAATATGTTTACACTTCACATTGCTCTCCCAGCTTCTCAAATTAAAACAACCTTTAGACAAAATGATTTTTGCTTTTTCAATAAAATTCTCAGCCTCTGAAATACTACAAACTCCAGTTAAACAATTATCAACATAAAAAGAGCATTTGAGTTTCTGCACAACATCATAAAATTCTGTACAACTTTCAAGAAGATGCATAGTTGTAGCATTCAATAAAAATGGGCTCGAAGAAACACCAAATACAACTCTACAATGCCTGTAAATCACTTTTTCATTACAAGGGTAAAAGAATCTAAGAAAATTTCTATCTTTAGGTGCAACAGATAACATTAAGAACGCCTTCTCAATATCTGCACTAAGGCCAATTGGATACATTCTAAATCGATCGAGAATATCTGGTATTAATTCTATTAGGTTAATTCCCTTCAACAAACATTCGTTCAAAGATGGTTTCCCTTGCTCAAAAGCAGAAGCGTCAAAAACCGGGCGAATTTTTGTAGTTTGGCTTTCCCATTTAATCACTGGCCGGTGTGATAAATAATGACAATCTTTATCTAATTCGAAATCTGGCACACATTCAATAATATTCAAATTTTCCCAATCCTCAAATACTTTTTTGTAATCTGAAAAGAATTCCCCTTTTCCAAATTTGCTCATCATTTTTTCGTGTCTTTTCCAGACTAATTCTTTATTACTAGGTAAATTCCTAGAATCCGATTTCCAAGGAAGTTCAACTTCATATCTTCCATCAGGAAGAATTTTCATTTTGTCATTAAATTCTTTTAAATCAAAATCGCCTTTTCTCCTTTCCGAGTCGGTGGGGCTAGAAATACCCAAAACTTCGAGTTGCCAAAGTTTATTTACTGGAAAGGTCATGGAATGCATTGAGAATGTCTTTAAAATATTATCATTTTCATAAGAACTCTTTCCAAAAACAGTCCAACCAAGTTTCGTTTCAACGGCAGTTAAACCAGATTCTAATGCAACAACATTTCCAGTCAATATTTTTCCTAAAATATCTGCGCCGATCAAAAGATTAATTTCCGTTTCATTTCGATAAGAATCCGAGAAATCTATTTTCTTTCTTTCCAATTCGTTTATAATATCTTTATTCTCAATCATAGGAATAAATCCGCAAATTCTTTTTTCAGAGAGAACTTCAAAACTGCAAGAAAATGTTTTGTCTAAATTACTAACCTCGACCGGGAATACATCATGACTAATTGGTTTAGTTTCTTTCCCGCCGAATAACGCGTGAATCATAGTTTCGGTTCTCAAAGGGGAAATGTTGAGCTGATTTACGATGTTTTCATTTATGAAGCTCGATTGAGAACCAGAATCTAAAACAGCACGGATTAATTTCTGCTGACCTAGATATCGAATGAATATACAAAGTGTTTGCAAAAAGATAGTTTTGCTTTTGCTGCAGTTAGAGAGAGAAGCCGTTTGATCATTTTCAGATTTAGGAGCAATGCATTTAGATTCATTATTTTTTTCATACATTAAATCAAAATGATGGCTATTGCAATGAGAACAATTCAATTGGTTTTTAACATTACTAAATTTACTTAGATGGCCAGATTTTTTTAAGCAAGAAAAACATGCACCTTTTTTCTTTAATATTAATTTTTTATCATTTAATGACATTTTCTTAGCTGAAAAACATTTCTCACTAGGGTGTAATTTGTCACAAAAAATACAGTTTTGAACCCTCTTACCTTGCGTTTGAAGACTTACCAACGCTGATGCAGTTGATTCAGTCGGTTGTAACTGTTCATTATGGACTCGGTAGTTATCTCTTCTACGATAACCTGGCTGGGGCCCGAATCCCGCTCTGGCTAGGTTGATCATTTCTTCACCTTTTACTTCTTGGCGTAAGAAGTTCATTAAGGCCTCTAAAGTTCGTAAGTCTTTAGTCTCTGACTGGCTATGTTGATTCCGACTCCTTTCCCAGGTCAATAAAATTTCCTCTGGCAAACAGGACTCCACTAGGGGGCACAAGAATTCACCATATTTTTCCTGGGTACGTCCTAAGCTTTCTAGGGCTCGTATTTTCCCTTCCAGTTCGTCATATAAAGCTGGAAGGTCAGTTCTGGAACGTCCGGAGGCCGCATTTTTCATCACCATGGATAGCAAATCTCTCACGTATATTTGAACGAGTAAGTCTTCTCGTCCGAATCTTTCCTTCAGCTGAGTAATGGCCTTTGGATAATTTTCAGCTGTAGCCGGGAAGCTTTCCACTACACGGGCTGCCCTCGTTTTTGGCACGACAGCTTGCAGTAAATACTGGAATTTGTCTTCGTTCGGAATGCTTGGGTCTTCATCGATTTTTTTAAATTGACTC
Organism: Argiope argentata; assembly: GCA_026289955.1. NCBI lineage: Eukaryota > Metazoa > Arthropoda > Arachnida > Araneae > Araneidae > Argiope > Argiope argentata. Next base: position 14,829 of record JAOUZG010009600.1, read on the forward strand.
CAGAAGGTTAGATATTCTTTTGAGTCGCCGCTAAACTTCTTCAGCTCAATTTTCGGGAGTTTAAATTTGCGTCTTTCGGGGGATTCGTGAGTGCTAACTTCTTGTAAGCACATTTGTTCGACTTGAGAACAAAGTTCAGAATAAGCATCCCGATATTCCTCAGCTGATAGAAAGTCTTCTTCGTAAGCAGTTTCAGAATCCTCCAGTTCCAAAATTCGGTTCGTAAGTTCCGTTTGGCAAGTTTCCAAACGTTGAAATTTATCGCTAATTTGCGACTTCAAAATCGAAAGTTTTTTCAGATCAGGTAATTCTTTCAAAAGCTCTTCTTCAAGCTTTTTCGCACATATCGTAAACGAAGTACGATACGATTTTCGTTGTGTTTTTAACTGTGCCAAATCCATTGTCATCAAATTCGGAAAAATTCAAATCAAAAGTACCCAGTCCTGTCACGGACGCCACTATATTCGGAAACCAAATCTAAACATAGACTCTTTCAAAATCAAACAGGTCTGCATCTACCAGATGCGGGGTACTTCATCCAAAATAAGTTCAAAGGGTTTTTAAACACATAACGTTTATTGACAAAGGACGACACAGTTACACCATACAGCTCAGATGAGATCACAATCCATACTGATCAAATGCGCAGCTCGCAGGCTGACGTCACAGCATCGCCGCCTGGTGGCGGTTACATTTCGCTTCGTTTCACAACACCCACCCAACCCTTTTTTGAGATTAACTTCGTTTTGAAAACAAATATTTTGATTATTGAGTTAAAAAGACTCCTTTGGTTTTCTAGATTTAGAATATGTTCAATTTATAGAGTATAATTGAGAGTTATAAGCATATATATATAT
>JAOUZG010009606.1:0-22826 GCA_026289955.1 Argiope argentata
GTTCTAGATTTTCAATTAGACAATTAAGAAGAACATGTAAGGGGAAAGTAAAACAATTAATCCTATACAAATATCACTAATCTGAGTACAACATAAACAGTAAATTGTTCTTTTATATTGTAGCATCTTTTATAATAATTACAATTTATTAGTTAATTTGTATTATTTTGTGTAGTAAACATAAGTATTTCAATTATAATATAAGTGTCTTTCTACCAAGCCTCAATTAATCCATTGCTTCTTTCATTAATCCACCAGTTCTCTTGTTTGATGTTTGCCAAACTGTTGGGTGCCGTTGCATATGAATTTTTGTGAGGAGTGAATGAATGATTGACTTTTATTTATTTTTCTTCTCACAGAATAAACTAGTTGTTGTTTTTGTTAGTGATGAAGTTACTGAAGAATTAAACAAAGCAATTGACAGGCGATTAGAAGGTATTGTTGTGAAAAATCCTGATTCCATTTATAAACCAAATATGCGAAAAGGAGGTGGATGGCTGAAAGTCAAACCAGAGTATATTGAGAATTTGATGGATGAATTAGACTTGCTTATAATTGGTGGATACTATGGTGAAGGACGGCGATCCACTGCTATATCTCATTTTTTACTTGCGGTGGCTTCACCAGACCAAACAGGTAGGCAATTACATTTCACATAGATATACATCTGATGATCATTTTTATGGTGAACTCTGTTCAGAAAGTAATTATTTTGTTAACTAGATGACCTCTCATCAAAATTTGTTTGGGAACTCTTGGTATTATTTTGTAAAGTGTTCTATGAATGATGGTAGCTGAAGAATACATTCATAGAACATTTTCATTCTATGAATAAATATAATTCATAGAATTTATAACATTTTCAGTAAAAGGAATTTTTAATTAAAATTTTCTTACATAATATTTTCTAGATTGCATATATATTTATTGCACATAGAATTGAATGATATGTTTGACTTTCGCTACAGATTTATAATTTTTTTGCCTTTTACTGTAAATGAGCTTTAGTAATAGAAATTAGTTTCTGTCTTTTACAATAACTCTTAGTTTAAAACATTCTATTGCAGCATTAAAAAAATTATTACATACCTTTGAGTAAATTATAAATATTAATTAGAACTATGATAATTCTTATTAATTTAAAATATCTCCAAAATACAAAGAAAAAATACGAAAATGGTTTTATTCTTTTAAAATCTATCAATATCCATTTTTTTTGGCTCATAAACAATACAATTATAGTGAGCTTTTCATTATCAGAAGTTGATTAATACTTCTACAGGTTATCCAAAAAATTTGATTATTAAAATTTTTATTATAAGTCTTTTCATATAAGCACTCTCTAAGCAGAATGTATCTTTTGTTTATTAATTTTGTATTGGCAATTATTTACTCTTGGGTTATTTTATAAAGATTACTTTAATTTTTGGTTGATAATTTCTTTTCATATAAGATTATTTTACATCAGTCTCTTGAAAAGTATCTAAACCAAATTTGATTCATTTTAAATATAATATTTCTGTGTTGTATTTATTGTTCGGTTTTTTAGAGCATTAAATATTTATCTAATTTAAAATTTATATAATTGTTTTGTCAATTTTCTGTGCAATATTTATGATTATTATTCCTTATTCTTCTCAATTCCCTTCAATTTTACAACTTCCCCACTTATTCATCTCATCATTTTTTAAAAATAAGTTATTCAAACTAACTTTTTAGGTGATAATGTTGAATAATATTAAAATAATTCATAAAAAAATATAAAAACTTTTGCTTTGTTGATAGATGGTGTGCCAAATAAATTTTATTCCTTCAGTAAAGTCGGCTCTGGATATACATTTAAAGAACTATATGAACTTTCTGGAAAGTTTGGAGACCATTGGCAGCCATACAATCCCAAGAAATCACCAAATTATTTGATAATTGGTGGAGGAAGGAAAGAACAACCTGATGTGTGGATTGAACCTTCTAAATCTGTTATAGTACAAGTAATTAAAAAAATCATGTTAATTATAGAGTAGGATTGTTTTATATATATTTATTACTTTACTAGAATAATTGTGAATTTTCAAAGCTGGTTTTATTATCTTGTCAGAGCATGATGTTATTTTGTGGATGAGGTTTGTGGCGGCAAGAAAAATCTGTAGGTGAAAATTTGAAATTTTATAATCTGCATGAGCATATCAAGAAAAAAAAATCAGCTTTTAATAACGTGTTGCCATTGCATTTACAAAAGCTCTGATTTTTTAAAAATGAATTAATTAATACAGCAAATAAAATATAGAAAAATGTCATTTTGAGTATGGGGTTTTATGAAATGAAAGAAATAGGAAATGCAATATTTTTTTAAACAGTCAATGCAAGACAAAGATTTTGGATGGGTTTGCAATACTAAAGTGACTCAATCAATGAATAAAAATATAATTTAACTTGCAAGAGCTTGTGGTGCTTGGCCGTTCAAGAAATTATGTTTTGACATGATACATCAAAATATGCATAGCAGATTTCATTCAAATCTTTATTTTCAAAAATTATTTTTAATTTTAAAAATTAAGCTTGAAGCATATATAAGTTTTCTCTCTGGAGTGGTGGATGCAATATCAGAACTGTGTGTTATTAGGCAAATTATTTTTTGTTAAATTTGGAGGCAGTATGAATCAAAGTTTTCTTAATTTGCTTAAATTTAATTACTTTATCATACTGGAAGAGATATGCCAATAATGGAAGAAAGAAAAAAAAATTGTCCCAATGTGAACATTTTTGTATTTATATAACCCTAATATTTTTCTTCGATTTGCTCTTATTTTCAAACTTTATCCCACAGCAAATGCGCTCATGTATTTGAAATTAAAGATTACTGTTTCTGTAAAGTCATATGTACTTCATAAGATTGTACATTATAAACCTGTATCTTAAACAAGAAATTTATGTTGCTATTTTTAAAAAAATATCCCAATAAAATTCTAATACTGTATTTTCTGAAATTAAGAGTTATGTTGTAATGAATTGCTATTGGTTCAGTTCTTAATGACTAACTAAATACTCTAGATTATAGCTAAAAAGGAACATGAAAGTCATATACTGATAATTAATTATCATATATTTCATAAGCAACAAGATGCAGATTTGAATTTGATATCTTAGTAAACCACTTTTATTATAATTATACATTAATATAACTATAATAATATTTTATGATTCATGTGTGCAATAATATTGCAACAGATGCAATAGAAAGATTATAACTGAAATGTTTGTTTTATAATCTCTATTAGTATATAATTAATAATTGATTTTAATAAAAGCATTGGCAATTGTCAATTTTTTGATGTCATGAAATGATTTCAAAAGTATAATTCTGAATTTATACGTTGCAACTTCAGTGTGTAATATATATAGCATTATATCATAATAATTTTTATATATGTAATTTTCTGTTTACATAACTGTATGTTTTGAAATTGTTTAATATGAAAATGTCCATCTGTTATATGAATTATGTTTTCTTATTTATGTGCCCCCCCCCTTTAATGTCTCCTTTGTTGTATATTGCCATTGCTCATGAAGAATATTCTCAACTTTTTATTCCTAAATAATTTTATTTATTTATTACAAAACCTTCATTATACTTACATATATATGAGCAAAATTTGAAATATAATATAAATTTCAATTTATTGAATTATAATTTCACTTGCAATTTATTAAAAAGTAAACATATATTCATTATGATTATTTGACCAAATTGCAATAAATATGAAAATAAATACCTTTTTTAACGATGTATAAATAATATTTTAAATTAAAAAGTATTTTTTATAGAATAAATTATAAATATTAATAAATAAATGTGATATTTATTAAATTTAAAACAACATAAACTTTCATATAAAATATTATAATATGCAAAAGCCACTCATCATCTGCAACTTTTATTTTTAGTTAAAATCAATTGGCAATATCAACAATTTTTTTAAATAATATGCTAAATCTAAATGATATGGAAAAATAATTTTTGCTAAATCTAATTTTTGTTATGTATTATCAATAATTTTGAAAAAGGGATATAAAATTTAATCTGGCATTATGAGTTAAAGCTAAACCAAATGAATCTTTACATTTCTAAAATTATTGTCTTACTGCTGCTTTCAACAATGGAAAAACAACCCTATGGTTAAATATTTTATGAAACAATGAGAATTACTTGAATTTTGCGGCCAGCAATCTGTTGTTCAAAATGAGACAAGTAGTATTCTTAATTTAATAAAAATTATATTTAATTTTCTCATATTTCCTGATCAAAATCTCACTTTTTATTTAATTATATTTTTCACACTTTAAAAAATTGCTGAGGTTAGAATTTCCCACACCACAATATGAAAGAATAAGGATACTTAACAACTACAGCATTTTTTTAAAGGTACCCTAGATACTTTTCCCTTAGTTGACATGTGTCAAACAAATGCCTATCAAAATCTCTTTAAAAAAAACAACGAAAGGAAAATTTCTATCATCTCAGTCTTGTGTTCTGGTACAAAGGAAAACATCCCAATTTTATATTCATATACAAATTATGTCACCTGTGATAAGATAAATAAGATTAAAATTCCAAATTTTATATCTTGAGCTTATACCTACCAAAATTATGCCACATATTTATGTAAACCTGATTTTTTCTAGTAGGATTGCAGCCGAAGATATAGACAAGACACTTTGAAATTTTTAAGTATGCTTTATTGCATCCCAAGAGGCATAATTTATGCGCAAGCAGCAGTAACAAGTCACCAACACAGAATGACACAAAATAAAATGAAGGAAAACTAATGAAAATTTTATCCCTGTGTTATATAATGTGAGATTTTGATAGGGATTTCTCTACATGTGTCGAACCAAGCAAGGATATCATAAGAATCTTAGAACAATTTTTTTAGGTCAGCATTTTTTTATCCCTTCACTGGAAGCATGTGAACTGCCAACCTAAGCATTTTTACAAAGCTTATGTTGAATTAATTAAGTAGAAAAAGTGGAATGGGATCTGAAAATAAGAAAATATTTTAGAATGAATATGGGCTAAATTAAGCTAAAAAAGTAGGAAACTAATTAAGTTAAAATTAGATTTTATAATATCATTACATATATATAATATAAAATTTCAAAAATTTGTATTACTAGCCGACTATTAAGTTGATATCATTAAAAAGGCTATTGCTTTAAAGTGTTGAAATTTAATAAAATTCCTTTTTGTGTGTTGATATTTTTGGAAAGTACAGTAGAAAATTACCTACATTAATCTTAATTAAATAAAATATAATAATAGTGTAAAAATTGCTCCTAGATACATATTCTTATACTTTTAACTAATATGTGCTAATTTGGTAGCTGCTGGTCAGATGATCTGGCCTGTAATGCACCAACATAATCAGACACACCTGCTCTCATTTTTATTATTGATTGAGACCTGTGATTTTATTATTCATTGAGATCTGTGTGTAATATTGTTCCTAATATATGCACTAAAAATTTGACTGCTTCAGTATATATTAGAGCTGGGGTTCTCAAACTTTTAGACATTGCAACCCCCCTTTTTAGACTAAGTATTTTGGCGACCCTAAAAAGTTTTAACTCTGTCTAAAGTTCAGACAGAGATTTTGAAAATTTTACACATACTCAAGAGTTCGTAGAGAATGTGTCAGGTATTGGCGCCACATCCCTTGACACTTCATCTTTCTCCTTACTAGTATCGTCTCATCTCGAAACTTTGATTGAACAGTTTACAGATTACATTCCATTTAAGGATATGAGTGGGGTTGTGTGGACAGTCAATCCATTCTGTAAGAAAGCCGTAACAAAAGTTGAGCTAAGTGTCCGTCATCACGATCAACTCATAGTGATTTCGAGTGATCAGTCAGCTAAAGTAACTTTTGACAAAGCTTATGTCGACACATTTTGGGTACGTATTAAAAAGGAATACACAGAACTGTCCACAACAGCATTAAAAACTTTGATGCCATTTTCTACATATTACAACTATGAGCAAGGATTCTCCCTAATGATAAATTTAAAAACAAAATCAAGAAATCGTTTGACACAGGATAATGACATTGTTTTGTGTGTTACAACGCTCATTCCAGACATTAAAAAATGGGTTAATTCCAAACAAGCTAATGTATCCCATTAACCAATAGAACACAAAAATCAACTTGTATGTATATTAAAAGCAATAAATTAATTTTCTTTAAACTTTTCTTCCACATCCCACGACCCACTTTTTGAGAACCCCTTTATTAGAGCTACCTCAGTACTCTAAAAAAATTGTAGTGAATTATCTTTGTTCTTGAAATATTTATCTATTTTTGTTTTCAGGTAAAAGCATCTGAAATTGTTAGGAGCAAAGGTTTTGCTACAAACTGCACTCTTAGATTTCCCCGAGTTGAAAAAATTCGTTATGATAAGCCTTGGCATGATTGCATGACCACAATAGAGCTGGACGATCTTAGAAATGTATTTAAAAATTTATTCTTTTCTTTTGATTGATGTAGTTGAAATCTACTTGAATAATGCCTCTTGATTCCAATATCTTATATGAGAAATAGAATAATTCCATTTTAACTTTTCATTACATGGTTTGCTTTAAAAACCAACTTGACAACTTGGTATCCTTAGTTACAATACTGAATACTTAGTTGCACACTGAAGTAGATTTCAACCCTGTTTGTTAGAAAATTTTTTTGGTTAGTTTTACCATCAGTTTATATAGCTTTAGTTAATAAATTGTATTTTCAAAGTTAGCTCAAGGAAGATTGGCAACAAAAAGTGTTGCCAGTGAAGAGGAACCTTCTCCAAAAAAGCAAAAGATTCCGAAGGAGAAGGTTGCTATTGTTGCACCTCATTTTCGTCCTACTGATACAAGCTCTGTTCAAAAAGTTAGTACCTTTCTGTATATTTTTACTTTTTTGTGTGTTAATTGTGTGTTCAAATTAATCAAAGAATATATATAAATCATTGTTATATAGAGTATTTTTAAGACTGTAATTATATGTTTGTCTTTAGGAATTAACTATTGCCCCCGATTTAGAATGGATTTCTTATGGGTTAAATTTTTTATTCTATATTTTAATTTTATTTAGGTTATCACTGGCTTCTGCACTTGTATTTATTTGCTTTTTGTTTATGCAGAAATAAAATGCATTAATTTTTTTTTGCTGTATTGTCTGTGAATTCTTTTATTCAACCTATTAAAAAGTATGAGATCTGTCAACCCTCATTCAACTATTAATGAATTGATTAAAAGGATTTCAGATAAACAGTAGTCTTGTCATTATTTGGCACTATATGTCATAAACTTAATATTTTAATGTAGTTAAGAAATGAATTTTTACAAATTTATTTTACATTAATGTAAAAAATTTAATTTGTAATGAAAAGAATCTTTAACCCTAAATAGAGTATTAATTTGCCATAATTAAAATTTTCAAATAAATAACACACTGTTTTGCAAATATATACATAATGAACTTAATACTGCAATGAGAGAGAAAAAGAATTGTTGTAAATTGTGTTTAAAATAATTTTTAAGATAGATTGTAATTATGAAAGTAGTCAAATAGAATTAAAATTTATGTTACTGAAATACTAGTTTTTAAAAATTTATATTATAATTTATATCGGTTGTTTTTATTATAATTTATATAATAATTATTTCAATTATAATTTATATCGGTTGTTTTTATTATAATTTATATCAGTTATTTCAATTATAATTTATATCATTAAAAAATAAGTAAATAAACAGAGTTTTGAACGTGAGATAGATACCTGAACAATTGATGACATTTTTCTAATTCATTTACACCATTTTTTATGTGTCCTATGCTTCATTATTTGACTTTCCTCTGTTTTTAAGTGCTTTTTATAAGATATATAATATTTCTCTTGTTGTAAGTAGCTAATTACATGATTTTAATTTAGAATTTTCAAAATCTTTTTATCACATTCGAATTAATTGGTTTTATATTTCATCACTTCCTTTCAGATTGTGATTTCTCTGAAACTAACACTAGCTCGTAAATCTTGAAATTCCTTTATTATTATCATTTTTATTAAAATTCAAAACATCTTTGTTTGGCTCAATAGGTTTCTGAACTTTTTAATGACAAAGAAATATGTGTTATCTTTGCCTCACTTGAAAAAAAACAAGCCATAGAAAAACTTATTGTTCAACATGGTGGAAAATGTGTCCAAAATCCAGGTAATATATCTAATAACTTTTGTCTTTTCAAATAAACTAAAAAATTTAAATCTTGTTTTGATTAATATTTTCGATTAATAATTAAAAACTGCATATATTCTCAGTAATGAATAATTTCTTATCCTGGCAATTCAGGGTAAAGAACTTCAAGCATATAATATCAAAAGTCTTATTTTAAAAAATGGAGATTAAAACTTTAGTTTGAAATATTATAATATAAAAATGCTTTAGGCCTTAGATCATTTTTTAAATGCTCATAATTATGAAACAGTGATGAATTATAGATACCAAAAATGCTTAATATTGTCACAGTACTTGGGCATGGATTGAATAGCTAACACACAGAAAACTATTGTAAAATGTAATGTTTTTCCTCCCTAAATATTTTCTGAAAAATTAGTATTTATCAAAAAGTTTTTTTTAAATATTATATTATAGCATTATAAAAGTTGTGTTTGTACAATGATATGCTTTCATTTTATTTAGAAAAAGAAACATTAAATCATCTTTTATTTTTTAATTAAAATTTTGAAAATCTCTATTAATGAACACCTTTTACAAAAGAAATAAACCGTATGTCATTTGATATCTCAAGCTTTAACAACCTTTGCAATGTCATCAGGCAATCCTAATTTAATAATAGTTGCCAGCCTATAAATATCAACGTATTAATGTATATTCTGTCAAATGTAACCGGACTTGATCTATCTATTAATTCTAACCGAGATTTCAACTAAAGTTTAAAAAAAAAAATGTGATTTCATCTCAACTGTAATTTGCAATGTGCACAGATTTTATTATTCTGTATTTATGATTTCAGTAAAGGTTTATATTAATAAATTTGCAACAACTATTACATTATAAATAAGCTCTTTTAAATTATTGTATTTTGTCTTTAAGTAGAGGTGAGATTTAGCCATGTTTCACCAAACCCATTTAGGAAAAATAGTGCAAAATACATGCAACTTGTGACAATTGGCATATTATTTAACTACAATGAATTTAAATGCAAGTTCTTTTATACATACAAAAAATTCAGCAATTTAATATTTATATAATTGTGTATTTTAATGGATTCCAGGCCAAGTATTTTGCCTTTATTTTTATTACCTCTTTTAGGATGGGATATCTGTATTCTTGACATTTGTTCTGGACAGAGCATATGCAAAAGGAATCATTCTACAGGGCCTGAGTTTTGCGTTGCTAAGCCTAACTTTAAAAAAAATCACAAAAACATTGTAATCATTAATAACTATTTAGATTATCAGTTCAGCTATCATATACTTTAAAATTAGCATTTAAATATCTTTTAATTGACATTAAAAATATTTTTAAAAACTCATTTATGCTGTAAAATATTTTTCTGAAATCCTATTCAAATTATTCTGAAGTTTTAATAGACAAATACAATGATGGATTTTTTTTTAATTCAAAAATACAATACAAAACAAGCATGCTGTGATCTCAGATTCTGATAAAATATCCATGTCAGAATCTTTCAAAATCTTCATTTTTTAATTCTTTAGACAATTTATATGTGCCTCTAATTGCCTTATTCATAATGCTACTTTCTTCCTCCAATAAATAACATTTTCTTACCATTAAAACGACCACGAATTAAAAGATTTTTTTTTAGGATTTCAAAATTTAAAAAAAAGTATGTGTAATGCATCTGAATGCTACATTAAATGCAACAGAATTGATGGTAAAACCCAAACAGACCCTGCATAGTAGCAAAAATAAAATTCAGAGGAAAAAGACGAACACTAGAATCTAACGTTATCATATGGAAAGTTAAAGAACACAGCTCTGTTTATTTAGAATATGGTTATCCCTTCCCCTTCCCTTCAACAACTGATGAATAAAATACCAAAGTGAGGCTGAAAAGGATATCAAGTGAGGCATAACTGAAAGTCAGGATACTAAAATTATGTTCATTTTATAAGTAATGAACAAATTGCACCATCTAGTCTCCTTTAAAAATAATTTCTCCTTAAAATGCATGTATACATTATCCATCCCCTGAGCTCAGCTTTTGTATTTTTGAACTTAGGGCTTTTTTGTTTTTTCCCCCTATGTCTATCCTTTTTTTTATGAAAAAGTTTCTTTGTAAATAAGACATTTCATAAAGCATAAATTCTCAATAATTTCTGACAAGTCCAATTTTTTATTATCATGGTAGACTAGACTTGTAATTTCAGTTCATTATTAAAGATGGGTTTTCCCCCCTAGCAGTAGGCTTTAAAAGTTAATTAATGAGTTTTTTTTTCTCTTTAGGTAGTAATACTTTCTGCATTATCTGTGATAAAACTACAGTTAAAGTGAAAAATATAATAAAGACAGGCATTTATGATGTTGTGAAGTGTGAATGGATTGACAAATGCATACAAAACAAAAGGTTATTGTCATGGTAAGTATATACAATTTAGAGCTGAAATTGTTTTACATATTGATAAATTCAATGTTTTCTCATTTGATATTTTATCTAAATCTATTGTTAATTTAGGATTCCTGATGACTTGATACATGCAACAGAAAAAACTCGTGATTATCTTGGGAAATTTTTTGATGAATATGGAGACAGTTTTACTGAAGATGTTACAGAAGACTCTTTGATGAAAATATTCAGTAAAATTCCAAATGAGGTAAAAAGTGTGTGTTTTTTTAGTCTCACTGTAAATAATTTTCATCTGCTCTTTGTGAGCAATAATAAAGAATGGAAGGGTTAACTTATATGTAAACCACATGTTCAAATAAATGTCAGTTTTCTTTTTAAAATCTTTAAAATATTGCAAATATTTATTCTACTCTATAAATACAGTATACTATACATTTAATGATCATAAAATTGCTGAGAAGAAATGTATTGTTTTTGTATTAAAATGCATTTTTGTTTAAACATGAATATTGGTAACTGCTTACATTAAAGGCTTTATAAATTGAATGCATATTGATTAATCAAGTCTTGAATATTAATTGAATAAATTTTAATTTAATTTTAATGTTGGTTTTGTCTGTTTTTTTTTACTTTACTTCATAAACTAATGATAATCAGGAATACTGAATTTATTGTAATAAATGAAATCTAAGTAATTTATATTGCTTTATACTAAAATTTTCAGGAATGGATTAATGTGGAAATATCTAGTCAACAAATTGCTGAAACAGAAAAATTGTTATCTTCAGAACAATTACCATATGGTCTGTATAGGGAATGCTGGTGAGATATTTTTACTGATTTCATTTTTTTCAAACTATTATCTTTAAGTACTAAGAATTGCTTATTATTGATAGAGTGGTACTGTTTATGGTTTTGACATTTTTATGAAGTCAGTACATTAATTAATTATATAAAGACTAATAGATTTAATAATTAATTTTCCTATTTCTTAATGCACTGTTAACCAATCCGTATAATTTTTAAAACTTATAACAATAGTCTAAAATGATATTGATTTAAATATAAAAAAAGTTTGAAAGTAATAATAATTCATTTGGGATTTTAAAAATGAAGTATTTACAATAATCTGATAATATTGAACTTATCTATCAAATTGGTGGGTTTTATTTAGTTACATAATAATAAAAACAAATATTTAAGATAAACTAATTCATCTGTTAAAAAATCTATTTCTCATGTCTAAACTATTAACTTATTAATCATCATATTTTATTACAGGATACACATTAAGTCAAAAATTGATAATGATATTCCATTTGAAGATATGAATGATCATTGCAAGGTATTATTTTTGAAACTAAGATTGCAGGGTGCTAATATGTGTGAAAGCATTGATGATAGAACTACTCACATCATAATACCATCTAGGTAAGTCTTTAAAAGTCCAGAAAAACAATTATTTGTATAAACTTTTAGCAATGAATTTGATTAATTATTTTTCTATATTTAAATCAATTTTCTGCCATTAACTTTTTTTTTAAGTAACTTATCAGTTTGCTTTTGCAAAGCCCAAAATTTTAAGACAAAGAATTAAAAAGTAAACAAAATATAAAAACTGTAAGTTTAGTCATTAAAGTTGTGCCATTTTTAATAAATGTAATTGCAAGTTTTATGCGTCATGTTATGGAATATATTCCTCTTGTTGATTATGGTTATACGATGACAAATCAAAAAGTCTTTGCGCCTATTTTTTAAAGCCAAAATACAGCTGTAAATACAAAGCGAACATTGGAGCCTTTTGTTCAGTAATTTAAATAGTGGTTATTCTTCAGATGTCTGCAGTGAGTGTTTTCTATGGAGCAAGGGACAAACGTCCATAGGAATTCACAGGGAAATGCACCTCACGTCTTGTAAGGTATTGTGAAATGTTCAATAATGGTGTCGCGAGTTTCAAAAAGGTTGTGAAGACTTGCATGATAATTAGTGTTCACTGGCATAATCTGGTACACCCACCCTACCCCTAGTGATTTTCACGTTTTTGGCAGGACAGAGATCCACATGCGACAAAGAAGCTTAGAACACGGTCTGACGGTGGTTCCACAGGCAGATCTCTAATTTAGTCCTGCGATGGGACAAATGTCATGTGTTGAAATAACTTAAGGTACATAGTACACTAAGTATATTTGTAAATATCTGTATGTACCTGTTTTTGGCAAATAAAAAATAGGCGCAAAGATTTTTTTGATTTGCCCTCAAAGGTGGCAAATCTTGTCCCATTTTTGCACTTATTTATACCTGAGAAAGAATGTAGGCAATTTGGAAAATGCAAAGTACTTTGTTGAGGATCCATGTGCAATGAATGTCTAGTTGTATTCTTATGTAGAGTACAAAATATTTAATTTTATTCTCATTAAACAGTAGAAAAATCAGATGAGAATATCAGTAAATAAAGTCAAACAATATCTGTACAGTCTAGATGATTCATTGTTGAATTTTAAAATTAATCATTTAACAAATACAGATTGGCACTTGTTTGCTTTCTGTGGATCAAAATAAAAATAGTTGCTTATCCAACAATGTCTACAAGATGTATTTTATTACCTAATGTGGGTTTTACATTAGTTTTTTTAAAACATTAATAATAATTACTAGGATTTATAGGCTGGTATAGAATTTTTAAATTATGTGAAATCATATCAAAAACACTGTTGGGCTCTTAGTTGGTAGATACTTAAATTATAGATGTTCATTAAGAAAAAATGTTCAATTTTAATTCAAATATGCTTATATTGTCCCTCGATAACTTTGGAATGCATTATTACAACTCTTATCTTTTACTTTTCTCTGTAATTTTAAGATACTAAAATACACTTTTATAGTGATAGCAAATGCCTTTTGTGTGTCGTTAGAATAAATTTTATTAGCAGCATTAAACAGGTTTCAGGACTGTATATGAAATAGTTACTTACGATTTACAATGAATACTGTGCATTTTGAAATATTGAATTCTTTTAGTGATGATATATCTGAAAAAGTATGGGAATCTGCTGCAGAGTTGAATAGTAGAAATATTCACATAATAAGTGAGCAATGGGTACGAGACAGTACAAAGGCAAACAAGCTTTTGAATGAAGAGGACTATGAAATGAAAAAGGAATCAGTGGACAGCAGTGATGAATCATTGTTTTCTTTTTAGAAAGAACATTTCTAGTTTACTATATGTTCAAAATAAATTATATTTATTTTAATAAAATGCATTGTAAAATTTTTAAATAAGCTTCGTTATTATAACAAATCACATTTGGATAAACATTCACTATACAAAAATACACTTTAATAAAGATGTCTTTCAAGAAGACTCAGTCCTGTTATTTTTATCTAAATATAGTTGAAATTTGTCAAGATATGTTTTTGTTGCAATAGATAAATATTTAGATGATAAACCATATTTTGAAATGGTTGTGGACTCTTGTTCAGAATCGAATTCTATTGTGTCAAATTCTTTCTGCTTCTTAGGGCTGTCATACTCAGAATTTGTACTTGAAGATGATGTTGATATTTGACGAGCCATTGTTTTACTTCTAAAATAAAACAAAATCAATCAACATATTGTAGTTTAAATATTTCCTTGAGAATACAAAAAAAAAAATCATGTTTAAATGTAAATAATAAGGAAATATATATTATTAATTTGACATGTAAACCAAAAAGGCTATTCATTTTTTCTGAAATAAATAAACAGTGAATGCTTCATGTCTTCATCTTCTGTTCAATTTTAAAAAAAGTTCTACAATAAAGGGAAAGGCATGAACAATTATTTTGGTATTTTTGGATCATAATTATACAATACAAGGAATACAATTCCAATGGTATTATATTGTATATATTATGCCAAATATATAGGTGTAAAGTTTAAAACAAGTCCATTATATACAAAGCAACCTTTAGTGCATTATAAATCATATCTTCAAGTTCTAAAAATCTTGTGCCTGATTATATAGAAGTTTGTGAATACAATAATTGAGTTACAATTATCAAACATCTTTTTTTTTTTTTACACACATTTAATTGAATATTCTAAGTTGGATCAGAACTCGAATAAATTATCTCTAAACTGAAACTTGAAATTATACATATACAATTTTTAGAATTGTATGATATGCAAAACAAAAACAATTTGGCTGCAAATTTATTTTGATCAGTTGTATTGATATTACCATCTAACTTTTATACAGAGTTGTTTTGGGATTTCATATAGTTCTGATCCAATGTTTGGAAGATCAAATAATTTTTGTTTAATAAATATGTGTATAATGCCCACACATTAAAGATTATAAATTGATGAATGTGTATATCTTAATTTAAAACAAATTCATTCACACACACACACAAAAAAAATACTTACCCAGAATCTCTTATGGCCATGTCAACTACTTTTGGAGATGTATTGTTTTTCTGCTTTTGTTTGGAAAATCGTGAATGTGATTTAAGGACATCAGTTTTCAGTGTAGAGCAATTCTTTTGTTCTTTCTCATTATTATCTTTCATTGTCAAATCATTAGCATGTCTCTAAGAAGAATAAATAATTTCATATTTCACAGTTATGATATTAAGAATCAAATATAAACTCAAAATTTAAATATTAATTCTAAAATAATCAAATGAACAATTAGTAAATCGTTTATTAAAATGCATTGCTAACTGCAATTTATAAAAGAATTATACCCACTAAAATATTGTAAAATTGGAAATCTGATGTTCTACTCGAGTCTGCTGGGATGATTATGTTCACAGGCATGAAGAAGTTTTGTTTTTGTTATATTTAAAAGTACATGGCAAATTGATTGAAAACAAAAGCAAATAGCTAAAAAATGGTGTAAATATTATATAGATTATCTTTTTAAACAACTCTTAAAACTCTCATTCTAATTTAGCTTTTAATATAAAAAAAAACTTTCACCCATGAAAATTCTGTTATTTTACAGTTCAACTTAAAGAAAAATATTGATGAATTTAATTATTTTATTACAAAATAAAAATCTAATAATCAGGGTTTTGAATTTTTTAAATGAATATTGTAGATATAAAAAAATTAAATTATTTTTATCACTTTTAGAAATTTTTTTCAAATTTATGCAAATTTCACTCATAAATCTCATTAACCCAAAATCTGTTTTTCAAATGATGCAGTTTTTGAAATTAATTTCAATTTTATTCTTTTGAAACACAGTTTTATTATAGATTTGATAATTAATCAGTAAAATATCTTTTATATATCATTTGAAATTCAAATGAAGAATTAACTTACCTCATCTTGCATTTTATTTCCTTTTGAAGCACGCTTTGATTTCCTTTCACTAAAAATTAAAATTTACAATTAAGCTTTTCCCAATTGAAATTTTTTTAATAAACTTAAAATTTTTAAAAGAAGTTTTAAAATAAAGAATTCACCTTTTATAAGAAGTTTTTAGCAGTTGATTATCATTATAATCTGGTACATCTGACGAACTATTTGATGATGCATTTATCTTCCCTTTCGGCCGTGGAGAACATTTAAGTTTATGGGATTTTCTTTTATGGGAATTTGAATTTTCAATAGTAGGAGAATCATGTTCTTTTGGTAAAGATGAAACATCTTTTTTCTCCCTTGTAACATCAGCGACTACAGTCAATTGTTTATGATAAACAAGTTTATCATTATTCTCAATCGCAAAACTGGTCATAGTACTAGTTGATGTTTTTGTTACTTTCTGTCTTTGCTCATGACATATTACATTATGAGAACATGGCAAATGAATGTCTTCATTACAAGTTTCTATATCAGCACAGTTTATAGTCTGTGCTTGATTTAATGTAGATTCATCAACTTTATTGTTATTAGCTAAGGAATTCTGCTTATTTAATTTTAATGCGTTTATTTGATCTTGTAGCTCTCTGATTTTATCACTATGCACCTCTAAAATATTGAGAATGTAAGGTATGTCACTTTCTGTTGTTTTAGGCACATTTTCTGTTTGGTTAGCAAAACAACACGATTCATGCTGGGATAAAAAATTCGAAACCTTTTTATGAATCAAATTGATTTTCTCGTCTTGCTGTTTGAGGTATTCCCAAATACTTGATAATTCATCAGAAGAAGCATGAAGATTTGAATTTCCAGAAAACTTTTCAGTTATCTGCATGGCTTTGTCACTTTTTTTCAATGAATTTGCATTATATTTTTTAGCTGAAAAATTACACACACAAGTTGTTTTCTTCCAACAAGTTGGACACAAAATGTTTCTATTTTTTACAGCATTTTTGTCTATTGTTTCTTTTTCACAAGTTTCTTCGGATTTTCTTGACTCCCCTAATCCAGAATCTGAAATAATATGTCTTTCACATTTGGAGAAACTTTTTTTCAATTTAGGATGTTGATCTTTAGAACAACAACAATCTGCAATATCCATAACTTGAGGCATTTCTACCTCTTTTGAATTTGATGCACACGGAAGCTGAGTATGGTTATAGATAATATTATTATGACTGGAATCGGCAGTTACATTTGATTCTATGTGTTTGCAACATATTTTATTTGAAATAATTTCTCCATCTTTAGATTTACTTAGCATATCTTTATCAGATTGTTCACTATCTGCAGCTAACAGAATTGAAGAATTATTTTTTGGAAATACACTTTGTATATCATAATGCCCTTTATTAGTCAATACAGTGCAATTAGTTATACAGGATGGACAGGCAGTATTTAAATATATCTTAACTGGCAATATAGTATTATGATCCAAGATCGGATTAGTTTTTCCAGTAATATCTTTAATTGTCTTAGAAACACCAGAATCGATTTCCAATTGTTGATAAGATGTCTGATTTATATTTCTGTGTAATTGATTATCTGGTGTAGACAATAAGAAATTGCTTTTTGCAAGCAAATCAGTTTTTAATTCTGATTGAAGTTGAAAATATTTTGATATAGCTTGAGGTCTGTGGTGATCCCTTTGAAAATTTTGTTGTGATCCATTGTCAGCAATATCAGATACTACAGATATGTCAGGGACAACTTCCTTATATTCCTGAAATAGTTGCAAGATATTAACTTAAGTAATACTTAATTTAGTGAATGAAAAAAAAATAGTAAATGAAAATTATTTCAACTTCACAAAGAAATATTTCACTTCAAGTAATAATAAAGAAAATAAATTAGTTCTACATCACAAAGAAAATATCTTACTTCAAGTTGTTAATTTGCAGAAAGAAATAATGTATTCAGATATAGAATTCTAAAAATTAGATGAAACTTCATTTGTATTACAAACCTTGCAACAAAAACCACCTGTATTATTTTTTTTAAACTAAATTATTTCCTTTAAATTAAAAATAAAAGCATATATATGTTTTAAAAAGTATGTTAAGCTTACATTATAAATGATTAAACTGAGCTAGTGATGATCTGCATTACTTTCCCATTAAGGCACATTTGCATGTAAACCTATAAATAGTTATGCTTGCAATTCTTTTTTAAAATCATATTTGAAAAATGTTCTTCCTTTAAAAATAGTCATACATAATAGTACAGCATTACTAAAATTCTAAGTATATAAACAAGAAAAGAGAAGAAAGTTACAAGAGTAACATTTAATCCTTTGCTAATAAACAATTTTTTTTAAACTCAAATTTAACACAGCTAAAAGTCATAGAAACAATTGTTTTAAACATAAACAAGTATGATTGATTGATCAATGAAGCAAATAAATATATACAAAAAGTATTTTAGATTTTTAAAATACTGCAGAATGATTACATAAAAGAATTAACTTATCTCAAAAAAGATAAAAATTATTTCACACAAAAAAAAAAAAACTGACTTTTTTTATTTGTAGAAATGAGTGTTTTTAAACTACAAAACACGTCTTGCATTGTAAATTAAGTTAACTGCAATAAAAAATAAATGTGATAATATGTATTATATGTAAATAAGTTATTGAAAGTTAGTTCAGTTACAAAAATAGGGAAGAAAAGTTTTAAAAAATAACAAAAGTAGACACCATGGGCAACAATCGGCATAGCCTCAAATAATATGAAATTAAAATTCTTAAATTAGTAGTTGAAACCAAATATTTATTCTTAATAATAAAAAGGAGTTATATATAAAAAATTCATACCTCAAATTATATATATATATATATAATTGAACTTTTTTTTGATAATACATATGTAAAAAGGAAAACCATAATAATAATAAATAACACTTTAAAATGCATTATGCAATAATATTTAGAAAACAATGTCTTTTAGAAAGCCCTGGCTTTAAATTTTTAGTATTACCTTAGGAATTCTCAAATATATATCTCAATCGCAACTGAAATCTCAAGATTGCTCAAGTACCTCTCCCTCATATTTGTAAGCAATAAGATACTTATAAATAAAATTAATAAAAATTTATGTTTGCAATGAATTGAACTTAAAAAGCAACCTAATTAATGAATTTTTAAATAAGCAGATTTAAAAAAATAATGAAATTTGCAATGAGTAAGCTTTTTTTTCTTACATCCAATCTTATTATTTTGCATAATTGTGATCTATTATAAAGAAATCAATTAAAATGAGAAAAAAAGGCTACATTATTTGAATACAAAATTATTAATGAAATTAAAGAACTGTAGATAAAATCAAATTACTTAAACCTAAAGGTAATTAAATTGCAAACAATTTAAGATAGCAAGAAAGTTTAAAATATTGATTATTTAATAGTGTGAGAATCAAAGGACAAAGAATGTTTATGAAAACTAAATTTACAGAATTTGTTAGAACACCTATGGAAAAAAATATACAGAAAGGAATAAAGATTTAATGAGGAATAAGCATTAATATTTTAGAAAACTTTGAAGCAAACGCTAAAAAAATGCATAGAAAATAAATTTAATAAGTATAAAAAAGTTCACTATATGACAAATTTGAAACTTATTTCAAAATTAAAGAATAACACAACACAATCAACACAAATCTATTTATATCAAATCTTAACTTTTAATCTAAAGAATATCACTATATTAATCCTCAGATCAAGTAAGATTTAAAAAAAGAAAGAAGAAACATTACTTAAAAATCAGGTGAAAAAAAAAACTTATAAACTTGATTATTCAGAATAGTAAATAAATAGTGAATTACTAATTGAACACTAGAAATTTTGAAAAAAAAAATAGTGTATTGAAATTTGTGTTTCTTTAAAAATAAGTATGCTTTTAAATACTTTCATGATATATATTACTATCATTTTATCACATAGTTTCACAACATTACAATTCAATGATGATTTTCTTGAAATATAACTTGAGTATTCTGGAAACATAAATAAAAAATATACTACTTCTATTTATTTTTTTCAAAAAGTTTTTTCTTAGTATCTATACACAAAACAGTAATATATATGGCACAGAAATCAATTTTATTATTTCTTACTAACAGTCAAATGTAAACAAACCATCATACAAATTTCAAATTATTTCATTGAACATTTTTACAGCTGCACTGAAGTTAATGCTTGACTTAGATAATTAATGTAAGGGCAAAATACTGCTAAAAATTTGGAGAATGATCCCCATGTCACAAAAATTTCAATCTGATGAAAGAAAATGTAAAAAAAATCATAAAATAAGCTTCAAACAAAGCTCAATTGAGCTAAAAAGAAATTGGCAATACGATTAATCAGAATGTATAATAATAAAAATTTAGATTCACATTTTCAAAAGTAATTATTTCACAAATCACTGCTTAAGAATGTCAGTTTTTTGCCATTATTGGCAGATAAGCAACTCATTGGCAAAACCTTCACATTTGGCAATAAAGATCAACTGTTTAATATGTAAGTACCAAATCATCTTAAGTACCAAAGTACTGTTAAGTTATGTAAGTACCAAATCATCTTAAAAATTTCTTTTTATTAATATTACTTTTCTTTCCTTACAATTTTCTCCTTAATTTCAATAATATCTTTAAATAAAATTTCATGTACAACAGATACAATGAAATGTTTTGTTATGGTGGATATAAAATATCCATAAAAACATTCAAATGTATGCTTTTTGACAGTTAGAAACTCTGCAGTAGGATTTTTACACATACTTCTTTTCAGATTTTAGCATACATGTTTTTTAGCTTGCAATAAACTAATTAAATTTCATTCTTGCTTTTCAGTACTAACAATTGACAGGCTGCTATTTTAATATATATATATACAGTGGCGGATTTGGAGTTTCAGAGGCCCGAGGCGCAAATCAATTTGAGGCCCCCCTCCCCTCCTTACATATTATACTCCTTTACACATATTTTTCACTCTTTTAAGCTCTATGTCTGATTTTTTTTGAGTGTGTGTGTTAAAAAAAAGGGAGGAGAGAACTAGGTACATAAAATTGAAAATTAAAATCAATTTTTCCATACTACTTGGCGGTATTTAAAAGAATGATGAAGTTCAGGGTGTGTTGAGGCTGTTCTTAAAAATATGCACTAATTTGTACCATAGTTGCGCAATATTTTTCAGAGATACATGCCTAAAATTTCATTATACACTAAATCAATGACTATGGAATGGAACTGTTTCTTCCTTTTGCTAATTATCAATTTGGTTTTGTTTTAAAACGTTATCAAAGTTGCAAATTTTAATCAATTTACGTTTTTTCAACTTTCTGAACAGACATTTTCTAACTATTTCCAATTAATTAAAACTTTTTAATAAACAATGCATTTTATTGAAAAAACTAGTCGGTAATTTGCATCTAATTAGCAATACCTGAAAGTTTGGAACATTTTAGATATGTAATTATTTCGTAACAATAGTACAATATTTTTTCAGATTATTTTTCAATTAAAGCCATTGGCCTTAATTATAAAAACTGAAACTTGTGATTACGAAGATTACTAAATTTCAGTAGATAAAATTGTTTTTCTTTAAACGAATATTCGATGAATATAAAAAATGTGTTTTGGGGCAGATTTAATGATGGCTTGTACTTTATAAATAGATATAAAATATAAATTTTAGTAAATAATATATAATAAAATAAAATTTATTCCAGTTTTTGTTTTTATCTTCAAATTTTCAAATTAGCTAGGCAGCCGTATTTTTTATTAGTTTAGTTTTAATATTTACATAAACATAGCTCCGAACTTTGTGCTTTTCTGGAAATGCTTAATACCACATTTTAAGGAAAATAATTGTTGACTTGGAATTGTACCACAAAATTACAAGTTTCCAGCTATATATATACGTCCCATTTTCTGGGGGGGGGGGGGGGGAACACCAGTCTAGGACTGGTACACGGTTTGTTTCAAAATAAGTTTCTTAAAAAAATAAAATAATAATAATAAAGAAAAGAAAAATGCGTCTACTAATATTGTTACTATTATTCATTAAACATTAGAAATATATTGAATTATACTAATAACAATAGCAGTTTCTTTTTTTTGTATATTAAAAACAAATTAAATAGGAATCTTTTTGGATTTAGCTTTAGCAAATTTATCAATTAGAGTTTCATAATCTAAAATATTGTCTACATCATTTTCGATGAACATCATGAACAAGTAATTTAAATTTACTCGTGATAAATTCCTTAAATAAATTTTTGTTCTTTTAAGCATCGAAAAAGAGCGTTCACTAATAATTGCATTAAAAATGGGAATAGTTAAAAATATTTCGAGAATTGTCCCTATATTAGGAGTGCAGCCCTCCAATTATTAATTTGTACATATCAATAGGATTTTTAATCTTTTCTTCAACGCTTTTTTAATATGCATATTCAAAATCAATTTCAATTTGCTTATTTGTTCTTTTAGGTGCACATACTGTATCAGGTTGCTCAACTGCTCTTTTAGCTCGCTTTTCAAACGTTATAATAAATTTATTGAGTGAATTTTTATGTCTTTCTGCATATTCTTCTTCTTCTTTTTTGCATTTCAAAGCTCCCGATTCAAATTTTCTTTTCGGTGGCATGGCTAAAAGGTTAAAAAAATGAGTCGCGCTAAAAATATTCGCTGGACTTCTGATCATTTTTCCGAGTTGAAAAATTTCCGCCCTTAGTTAAGCGGAGAAAGTAATCAGTTTATTTTATATTTTTGGTCAGTGTCAATGCCTAAAGATTCGTATTGTAAATCAGTCCTGTTTTTAACCTTAAAATATGCCAA
>JAOUZG010009657.1:0-10525 GCA_026289955.1 Argiope argentata
CTTAAATAATATTTTTTACTGAAAAATTATGTTCAAATCTTAGAAAACGAAGAAATAATTTTTTCCCCGTTCTTTCTATATTCGTATAAAAACTAATTTCTAGTTAATGTCATATTATTCTCTATTATGTTGATACATTTGCCAAAGACACAAACCAAATAAATAAATAATACACTTAGCAAATATTCAAAGGCTTCTTCTAAAGACGCAAGCAACAAAAATTTAATAATCTTCTTGTAGTAATAGTAATGCAACAAATGGCAGCTTTGATTCAGAATCATTTGTTCTAGTCTTAAAGCTTGCAAAAGCATCAAACTCGGTATAAACGTTTGGCTGACTCCAGTTATTTTTCTCCCAGGTAGTAAATAAACAATCAGGGGGCCATCCGAAATTTCCAACTGCAGCGTAACACCGGGGCTTTGACCCCTCTAGCTGAAATCGATCGCACCTCCGTTGCTTGGCAACCACTGCGCTTGCCAACGGCCACACCTAAACCTTAAATCCTTCTTGTATGGGCATCCTCTATGGCCCCGAACATAAAGCAGTGCTTCTTTTTGCGGTAATTTGCTGTCACCCTAGTAATAGTTATAGTATTAGATATGCATTAACACATCATGTCGTAATGAAGTAGGTTGAATAAACCCTCGCGTGTTCGAACGTTCTATGTGTCGCCTAAATGATATCGGCACTGATTGAGATGATATTAATTGTTCGGTTCTATGCACGGAAGGTGGTTCGAAGAAAATCGCTTTTAAAAGATTTCCTCCCTACTGTTTGACTTCATTTGCGGAACATTTTAGGTTATTTGGATGTTTTTTTTAAAAAAATTGCAAGTAGTTCAAATACTATTGTTAAAATCTTTTTATGTATAATATTTTTAACGTAAAAAGTACTTTTGTAAAAAAATATTTTAAAATAGAAAATTCTTTTCACTTCTAAAGCATTTATCGTCTGCTTTTAATAAAAGAATATCATTTGAACTAGACGATTTTTAAAAACCTAGCTATTACTACAGCAACATTTCTCCATAAATTATGAACATGCGATAGATTAGTATAGAAAAAATTTTGTTTTAGACAATCGATAACTAAACTAATTTGCGTTTTAAACTAAAATTTTGCTACAATTATTGCACAAACACTATTATTACACCAATTTAAAATTTTAAAGATATTCCATAACATAAATTTAACTTCTGTACAATTTGATTAAATTTTTTAAAGTATTTTGTAATAATTTTATTGTTTAGTTAGTTATATAGTTATATATATAACACATGCATTAAGAAACATAAAATATATTTTTGTGTATGCATGTGTATTTCTATAACTAAGGCTAAATTTTTAAAAAAAATGATAAACGTTTAGATAGACAATCTACGTTAAAATATTAATATGCTTTGATACTTTGAACCAAAAGTTCAAATTTATTTAAATTTTTAATTGTATTTAATTGCTTTTAGAACAAAAATATTTTTTATTAGCAGTGTAAATTATAAAAAAAATCTTACAAATTTTATTTCGAAAAGTATGATTCTTCTTATATTTGTTATCCCATTTCGATATTCCTTCAGTAAACGTCAATGTTTTCCTCCTTGTTGAGGATGAAAAATGCTTAAGAGGCTTGAATGCACAACTGAATTTAAACCTTTGTAAATAATATAATGAAACAGGATATGTTTAGAATTATATTTCAAGTATCAAAAGTATACAAACACATCCTTATTTAAGTACAGAAATGTTTGAATCAAGATAAAAGGCTGTGCAATTTTATCGTCATCAACTAATCATATCAGTTGACAAAAGAAAGTAAAAGTATTGTGTGTTTTTTATTCTATTAATAGTACCTGGAATTAAAATTTACACCTACGGATGATGCCAGAATTTTTTTTCCATTGAAGATCGACAATGTAATCCTTTATTCAATATTTCCTTTGAAAATATGTGACATCTTATCAAAAGAATTCAAATACTTGTGTTTTAAGTCAGAAATAGGATACATACTTTTGGCAACACGGATGTGATGACGATGAAAAACTATTTCGCAATGATTTCAAAGGTTAAATCGTGCCATTTTATTCTTAACATTGTGATATAAACTGAAATTTAACGCAGTTACGCGATAAGGAACTAATCCAAAATTTATTAATTTATTTTTGACTTTCTCGTTCACGAAAAGTAATCATCAAAAAATTCGAACTAGAGATTTTGACGAATCTTCCCCCTAATAGAATTTTATGAAATCGAAAAACACACTATTAGAAAATGCCTGTCTGTCTGTCTTTGACAAATATTATTCAAAATTTTTTTAGTTAGATTTGAAATTTAGTATATGGTCTTTACATCATATTTGCAGATTTCAGTCAAATTTTGAATGAAATCTGCTCAGATGAAGTCCGTCTATCCCCATGCTATTAATCCCCATAAGTAAACCCCATAAGTAAAGTTATTAATCCCCATAAGTAAAACTTATGGGGATCCCCATAAGTATCCCCATAAGTTTTATCTATCTAGCTCTCTTTGTCCCATAAGTATGAGACAAAGAGAGCTAGATAGATAAAATTTAGTACACATTTCTAACATCTATAGTCTAGACATTTGTCAAATTTTGTGCCAAATTTAATTCCAGGCTGACTGTCTGTCGGTCTGTACTTTCAGAAATGAGTAAACGAGATTATTCAAAAATGAACTGAATTAGATATATTAAATTTGTTATGGATTTTCGGGACTTTAAATGCAATTTTATGTCAAATTTTTGAATTCATTGCAAATTTGTGTAAATTTTTCGTTTCAATTGGATGAGAAAAACACGTCTAAAGCACAAATTCGATTTTTGGAAATTATTAACCACATTCCATGAATTAATCACTAACAAAACTCACTTAGGATGGCATGGAAGGTTCAATAAAATGCTAAATTCACAACAATAGTTAATATTTGGTAGCTACTGTAGACCACTACCATGAGTAGACCAATACCAATGCATGGCGTTCATTGTTATGACAAACTTAGTAGAGAGCATACGAGAAAATTTTGGGGAGACCATTCCCTCTGCCTTTCTTAGTGAAAGCGGTACTTAAGAGTATAATTCGTTGCTGGAAAGTGAAAAGATTGTCATTCATTATATAACGCTACATAACTTTCAATTCAATATTAAGTTTTGTAAACATTAAAATTCAATAATTTGTTTTTAAAAAATGAAGAAATGGAAATTTTTGAAAATGCTAATATATTTTAATTTCGTTACAAATTGTACATATTTTCACATTATTTTACTCCTCTACCCCTTGATTCCTTTTTCACACGAATTTAAATATTAAAATTTATTGAATTCATTTTTGATATATTTTTCCCCTCGGGGGGGGGGGGCACCTCAAAATGGGAATGAGATGCTTTGAGCATGGCGGTCGGATCATCGATCCTTTGGGATACACTAATAGGTGGTGATAAGCTTCACCCATCCATGATGAGACATACTTCCAACGGGAAGGGATGTACCGCGACCGGTGATGGCCCTTAGGACTCAACCATAGTTCCTGTCAGTGTTGCTGTTGCGGCAGTCCGGTCATTCAGCGTTATGGTTTAAATCTGTGTGTTATTTAAACCATTCGAGAGGGGTTGGAGAGTCTGGTATGACTTAATGCTACATTTTATGCCATTATTTATAATTTTAACAAAACAAACAGATAAAGACTCGACAAGCAAAAACAGCATTAAAATAATTGTGCTTTAATTTCTGATTTCTGCAAATCTAAACTTATCTTCATATCCAACTCACTCCATAATAACTAATTGTGATAACCTACTATTCAAATGGAAAACACTTTAATATAAATATTGAACTTTCTTGATGAATTTGGAATTATAAAATTAGATTCAAATGAAAACATAAATTATCTCATGTTTAAAGTTTGGTTTATCTAGTTATGAAGTTTATTATTAACACATCCATAAAAAAAGATTAAAAGGAAATCTGCTATGCATATCTCAATGCATCATGTCAGAACATCATTTCTTGAACGGCCAAGCACCACGTGCTCGTGCGAGTTAAATTATGCTTTTATTCATTTTAATTGTTTCATTGAATGAGTCACTTTAGTACTGCAAAAGGTACAAAACTTTGTCTCGTCTTTATTATTTAAACAAATATCACATTTCCTGTTTATTTCATTTCATATAACCACTTGCTCAAAATGACATTTTTTTGGGTTTTATTTGCTGTAGTCATTAACTTATTGATTTTAATCAGAGCTTTTGTAAATGGGATGGCAACCCGTTAATAAAAGCTGATTTTTTGAGATGCTCGTGCAGATAGTAAAATTTCAATTTTTCTCTTACATATTTAAATGTTGTTTTTTTTTTTCGCCAACGAATTTTTGCTGACGCCAAAAACCTCTTCCCAAAAGCAACATCATTTTCTGGCTTGATAACAAGTATTCTTTAATGGTGTAAAAACATCTTATTCTTTTAGTATTAAATACTTTCTTTGGCTTATTATTCCGATATTGCTTTCTTCTTTATGATGATGCTTTTGGACAAATGTAGTGTAGATTATATTTATTAATAAAAATGCATGGAAAATAAGCAGTCCGTGAAATATTGAAGTTATTACATAAATTGTTGTAGCGCACTTTCTATACGACGTTTTAATTTCTTTAATTTGAGAAAATGTTAGCAATTTTTTCATAAACAACTGAAAAAATAAAATATTTATGTATTCTGTATATGAACCACTGTTGATTCTGGTGGCACTGTGATTGGTTATTACTTTTTATATCTGATGAAATGTTTCCGAATTTAAGCCACTCATGAAAATAGTCCCTTTAAAATCTTTTATCCCATTTCAATAAAAAAACAGCTTTCGAGCGCAAGATTTAATCTGAATTTACATTGGAAATGTGACCTGATTCGAATTATCTTGTTTTAACTATTCATTTAGAAACAACTGATATCGGATTGCAATAAACTGTCACAAGATTGAGAATAAAAAAAGGGCAAAGCAATGTTTCCGTTTCGAAGGAGGAAAAGCGGAAATCATTTTGGAAAATGGCCAGCCCTGGATGTTATTCACAACCACCGAGTTCTGAAAGTGAAACTTGGCCGGAGTATTTAGCTACTCCCCCTCCTCCACTTTCTCTTTCATGCTGAGAATAAAATGTAGAACATAGTTTCGGAAGTGCTTTTTAACAGAAGCGGGAAAATTTGTCAATTCATTCTTTTTTGGACAAAAGAATGAAAAACCTTTTATGTCGACTTTTTTGTTGTGTTTATGTACTGCTATTAATAAAATGAGGTGGTTTCTGGTTCTTATTTTTGAAATAAAGACTCCTTTTGAGAATAAAATATGTCCCAAAATTAATGCAAGATTTATATTTGGCACCATTTGTAAAGTAAGGTGTTGGCAACCCTAGTAAAAAATTATTTGTTACCTAATAGTTTAGGGTTAGTGAAATGGGAGCGTTACAGAATAGAATAGAGTTTTAAAACAAAATTTGAATAAAATAAAATAAAAATATTTAATTTTTTAAAATTCTTATTGAATTGTAAAGAACACAGGATAGGGTTATGTATGGAATAACAAAGAGCAAATAGCCTCCACAACTTTGCTGGATCATATGCACTCTTTTGTCAATATTTTCCATATTTGAATAAATGTTGATGAATTTTGTTGATGCAGCGCTGAATTTTCTAATTTAAGGCAAGTGTGCATATGGGCTTGTTGTCATAGACTTTTGATTTCAAATAACCCCATAAAAAGAAATCCAATGGTATTAGATCACACAATCTAGGTGGCCAATTTTTAAATTTCGAATTATGGCTAGACTTTCATTATTTTTTAAAATATTGTTTAACAATGAAAACACGTTGCTCTATCATGTAACACTCCATTTTTATAACCGTTAAGCTTTCAGCTTTCAAATGTTTTTAATAGAATTATCACCAGTTAACTGCACGAAATTTAAATTTTTCGTTAATTTTGGGACACCTTTTATAAGAATAAATATTAAAAAGAACCGAAAAAGTGCATAAAAGAGTGAGAATTTGTATGTTAAAAACTTTGAAAGTGAGAATGAATACATATATTTCCCGAAGTAATAGATGAAATGTTTTCGAGGTTCGACAACTTAGATATACATTTGTTAAAATTACACTGCTATTACTTCTGTTGAATTTTTATGTTCCAAGTCGGTGTGAATCGTATCTCGTAACTAGTAAGGCAACATTTTATGTGAATCATGTTTTAATACTGAATTATTGTTATTCTCAAATGTTTGCAATTATTGATAATTGTTGTGTTTGGTAATAGTAATTACTTATATAAGTAGTAATTGGTAATAAGAATAAGTTAGATAAATAGTAATTGGTAATAAGAATAAGTTATATAAGTAGTAATTTGTAGTTATAAGTTACCTTCAAAATCAGAAAACTTTTACTTGCTGTAAAGATGGTAATGATATTTATTTCAGATAGCTAACCATATCTTTTTTTATCTTAAATTTTTAAAGCAAATTTACTCATTCTTTTTACTATTTCTTGAAAAATACGAGTCAAAATTTCATTTTTAGTTCTTATATAAGATATCTTAATATTATATTCTTTGTTTTTTGACAAATATTTCTATTTAAAATTGAGGTAGAGAATTTCTTTAAATTTCAGCGAGTATGGCCTGCAAAAATATTCAAAGTCATGCTTTCGTAGCATTTTGTAGTAAAAAGATATAAAACAAAATTTTTCCCAATATTTATCTTCTATGCAAGCTATATGGAAGTTAAACTTTCATACCTTTTTTTATATTGAAATACTT
The DNA here is from genome assembly GCA_026289955.1 of Argiope argentata. Lineage (NCBI taxonomy): Eukaryota > Metazoa > Arthropoda > Arachnida > Araneae > Araneidae > Argiope > Argiope argentata. Next base: position 6,805 of record JAOUZG010009657.1, read on the forward strand.
TGCTGCAAGTACAACTGTAATTTTAATAACAAGCGAATCATTTACTGGAAATAAAACACTTACATGTAAATAATCCATTCCTATTCGATGCAACGTTTGCATGAAACAATTTAATTTCCCATAAGAAAAATAAATTCGTTTTCAATTTGCTTGTGGTAGAAGACAAGTATTAGAGTGATTTCAATAGTCATTAGATGTACTCAAATTGAGTTTATATAAATTTAACCAGCGCAAATTAAGCAAAAAATTATTTAATTTTTATTATTTGTTCTTGACAAAAAAAAGTATTGGAAATCATTCTGAACATTATATAAATCAACTATACTATCCAAATTTTGTTCATAAGTGTCGTTATTAGGGTTGCGTATATTTTATTATGATTCCAATCATTGCAACGCTTTAGAAAAATAATTTTATTTACAATTTAACTGAAGAAATTAAAATTTGATATTTACTAAGCACTTCATCGAGGGAGGGTGCGAGTGCGTTCCTAAGAGAAAAAGAGAAAATAGCTTTTTAGAAAATTCGAGGTTAATACTCGGATGATGAGTGACGCAGCAATTTCATCACACACAGCCTCTATGGAGCCTGTAGTCACTATTTTAGAAAGATTTATATGATTCATGATAGGTATATATGATTTATGATAGGCATTCACTACGTAAGTAAATAATTTATATTAAAAAAGGTTTATCGAGCTTTTTAGAAATTAACTTTTGTAAATTTTTGCTTTTTAAGTTTTATTGTACGTAGAATTTAGTCATCCTAATGTGGTTGCATCAAGAAGATAAAATGATAGTAAAAGGGATAGAAAAATGATTCTCGTTTATTTTTATGGTCTTACGGATTTATTTGGCAATTTTCAAATTTCGCAAACATAATAACTTTTAACGAAAACGAACTTTTAAGTCCATCTTTCAGAATACAAAAGGAACAGGCTGACTTTAAATTTTTAAAAGATGTGCGACTAAAATTTTTCACACAGTTTTAGTATCTAAAACATAGATCAGTATCAAATTTTAAATTAAATTCTACCATCTGTGGGATTTTACATTTACATGCATGTAGACTCTGTAACGCAAAATATAATGATTCAAATAAATGATATGTGATGTAGTTACAAAAATAGATTCTCTGAGCCACATTTTTGTTTATATTAATCGAAAGTTTGGCATTAAAAATGCTTCTATGGTTTTAACTGTTGTACTAGGAAGCAGAAAACGCTCATGTGCCTCTGAAAGTAAATATCTAGACACTCGTGGGTGAAAATTTTTATGCTTCGTATGAGAGAACAGCAAAACACCTTCATTATCTTATTTTGTTTGTTTCTTTGTTTGCTTTTTAGATTTTTTTACTACATCAAAATTTTTATATTAATTTATTTATTTATACATACTTTGAATTTTATAAAGAGCAGGATTATGTTACAAATTATTTTTTTATTTAAGGTCACTAGAGAATCCCACAGATATGGTCACAGCGAATTGTCGTCAGCAATTTTGCTTCGTATTTGCTTTTATAAGTCTCTGTAAAATAAATTAACGGTTTTTGCATTGTTTTACATCAAAAAGACGAATTTGAACATATATTTCGTATTAAAAAGAAATTTTATGTTATTTAGATCTAAATCAATGATTTTTTAAATATGAAATTTTAGAATATTTACCAGTTTTAACTGTATTTAAACAAACGATTTATTATTAATTATATTTGACTGAAGCGGATTATTCGAAAAGAAAAATTACAGCAAACGAAAATTTTCATTTTTATATGTTTCGTTGACAGATGTTATTTTAGAATGGCAGATAAAATTGAGCTGGTTTCAACTCACCGTAAAATTAAAGGTAAATCCACAAATAAATATATTTTGTCGTGTTTAATATCTTAATATACATTTGTACTCAATTAATAACGCAGAACAAAAAAACTTTTATGTAAACCTTGTTTGCATTTCTAACTTTTAAATATATATTTAGATTAAATTCCAAATCACTGTATAAAACTGATATTTTATAGAAAAAAAATTCTTTCTTTCCATAGGCTCAAATGGAAATTTAAGATCTTTTGAGCAACTGGATTTTCTTTTTTTATTTTCCATCACAAATAATATTTAAAGAACATGTGATAGGAAATGGGCCTATTAAAAATAAAAATACTGTAAGCATTCTGTTACAACAATTAAAATTACTAGAATTTTAAGTTTTTAATTCGAAACAATTTTGAATATATATCGGGGTAGTGATTAGGAGGCAAAATCAGGAAAAATTGTACAAAATCAAACCAAAAGAAAAAGTAATGATTTTGTAAAAAAAAATCGATAAAAATTCAAAACCATTAATTGATTAAAAATATTCTGCTATAAACATGCAGTAAAATACATCTTTCCGTTAATTCTTTTTTCATGCTGATTAATCTGCATGATTTTAGTAAAATAATGTTATATTCGCAGTATACGTTAAAAAAGAGATATCTTCAGATGCAAACAAAGAAATTAAAATTATTTAACCGTTTTTTAATGAACTAATAACCAACTAATTTTTTAAATACAATTTCAAGATACTGACTAATTCTGGGCTTTCGATCATTTTATGTACTACAAAAAATTGGGATTTCAAAATCAGCTCTTAAAATTTGAATCAATGCATTGAAATGAAAGAATTTTGATATTTAATTAAAATTGAGAAAGGATCATGAATAATTTTTCAGTACCAAGCGAGTAATCGAAATTCTGGAATGTCTTTGCTGTTTTGGGACTTGAGCTCTCTTTAGCGTATCATCTGTAATTCCTGAAAAAAAAATATTTTACCACGAATCAGGAAATTTGATTTGTAAGTAATTGATTACTATAAAGCTCTTTATAGATGCAAGTAATTGATTGTAAGTAATTGATTACTATAAAGCTCTTTATAGATGCAACATTTCATTAAATATAAGCTAAATAGAGTTAAGAGCATTTATTAAAATGCCTCTGAGAGATAAAATGGGGTCCTGCCTTTTTCCTATCTAATTTATTATTAACCAATGCTCATCAAAATTATTCAAAACAGAAGGGTAGGGAGTGTTGTTGGGCGTCAAGAATGCCAGTTTATTTCATAGCAACCGACGCAACGCGCTGCATTTTCACAAGCGCCTCTGTCTTTAATACAATTAATTACTTCCGCATTGGAATAACGGGAGAGCCAGACAGCAGTAGCTTTCTATAATTTTATTCATTCTCAACACGCATGCGCCAGATTGCCCATTTGTAAACAGCGGACTAATTGAATAGACTATTGCATTGGTTCCAGGTGTTTGGGTTTTGGGGAGGGGGGGATTGCCATTTAGATTATCCGGAATTGGCGAAACTAGGTACCCGTAATCATCTCTTTATGGCATTAATACCTGATCCTGCTTCGTCATTCGAATATGACTGAATCTGCTACAGGCCTCGATTATGGCGTTTAAGTTTGGGATCTAGTTTATCATGCTTTAATTAATCTTAGAAATGTTATTAAAGCTGCGATACAGTCGTTGGATGGTTTATTAAATGGATTGTTCTCTTTGCCAGCTTGTTGAACTATACCTTGAAAACGTCATAATGTCTTTCCAAAATTGTGGTATAATGGGAATTATCAAACATAATCTACTTCATAAAATACTATCCTTCCCATGCTGATGATTGGTCTTCAGATGTGAAGATGGAAAGCTTTCTGTATGGTTGATTTTGCCTTTCTGTAGGGTA
>JAOUZG010009661.1:0-12603 GCA_026289955.1 Argiope argentata
ATCAATAACATGATCTAAAAGAATATAATACAAGAAAGATTTTTCAAAACTCTCAAACCACCCCTCCATCTAAGAAACATTCAGGACACTCCAAGATAAAAAATCAAAATATAAATATAAAGTATTATATCAGAAGAATTAACGAAAAATGAGAAAAATTGTAATATTTCATTCATTTATTTTAAATTTGTAAATATAATGAAAATTCTCAAACTATCAGAATTTCACATTGAAACATCAGTGAGTTAATAAAAATGCATAGCTTCAAGATTTTCAAACCTATCAAGTCTAATTATTTTTACAACACTATGCCGTTAAAATTATAGAAAGCTTGGAATGTTAGTTGTCTAACTAGGCATTACCATCATTTGACATATTTCTGAAATTACTACAATCCACCAATAATGTTTTTTAACAACCTTTGAGTCTATTTTGTCATTATTAAAACACTGATAACCAATTAAAATAAAAGTAATTACAATCTACTTTTAACCATTAAAACTGGTAATCTTTTTATGTACGAGTTAACTATATATGTTAGCGATTAAAATCTCTTAATATTAGGTTAATTATATAAGACTATTTTACTGAAAAACTATAGAAAAATGAATAAATAATGTCATTTCAATGCAAACTTTGCTTTTATTAAGCTATTTATAAATATTAGAATACAAAAAAATCTTTAGTAATTTTATAGATATTCATTTGAATCAGAACAAAAAAATATATATATTCAAAACAGAATTCATCTACTTTAATAGTAAAGAAAATAAATCGTTTAAGTGATTAATTCTATCTTATACTAACTACGGAATCTCGTCATCTTTTCAGCAACATATGTACAAAAAATCAGTATAATAAATGACAATCATTTGAAAAAAAATTAAATTAAATTACAAATTTAATGAATTTTAGTAAATTAATTTCATTGATCAAATTTAATTAACTAATTTAATTATTTTTGTTTAAAGTTTTTAAATAATTAAAAAAGAAAATTTAAATAAAATTAATTTTTGAAACGCATTTAATAGTTCTAATTGAATATGTTTAAATAAATATTTATTTCCACTTTTTTAAAAAAATACTAATAATAGAATTTTATTAATAACTGATTAAACTATTCAAATTCTGATTTTGATACATCAATTTTATTTTTAAAGAATCTTTCTAATTCAATTAGTTTCGTTTCGCAATGCAGAGCTAAAAATGATTCCAATAGGCAACTCATAAAGTAAATATTTCAGAGACAATGTTTAAAAATGTCATCGCTTTCTCACTGAAAAAGTACTTAAATACTTAAATTTCCTCTTGGAATAAAGATTGACAGTATTAAAAATATCACAACGAACATATTTTTAAACCAAGGTCGCAGTTAGACACAAAGAACTTTGGAGAAGGTAAATAAAATAGGAAAATTATTTAAAATTCATTTTATAGATCAAATAGAATTCCCAAAGCAACGAGAATTATCTAATTCTTCTCAGATCAATGAGAACGAAAAAAGGGAAGGGAAAACGGAAAAATATGATCACGTAAATTTTAGGAAAAAATTTGTCTTTCCTTATTAATAAGCATCATCATTTCCCTACATAAAAAATAGAATAAAAGAACGCTATTATAAAGTGAAAGAAAATTGTTTATGAAGAAATTATTTGTTTTAGTGAAAATGATTTATTTACTTTTTTACCTGTTTAATCATTAAGAGACTGTAATAAAATGATATTGCCAAAATAATATTTTTGTACCGAAATCTTAATGTTTAAATTAGAATAATTTTAAAAGTTTGATATAAAAATTGATTAGACTTAATAAGAAAATATATGAAAAATGTATATAATGTATAAGTAAAAAAAATTAAAGGTGATCTAAATTTAGATCTGCAGACTGCCGATAGGAATCTACAATCGAAAACCTCGTGTCATAACGTATTAGCATCGTCTGTCTTCAAATTATATTATTAAAATTTCGCTTTGTATTTACAGAAACGATAATGGGTACCCAAAAAAATTTATTTAAAATCGAATCTTTATGCATTTAGATGCTTTTGCCAAAACAATGGAAACACTGCTGTAAAAAACATTTAAAAATATTTAATTATTTTTTAAATATTTCTTTAATTTATTCAAGATTAAAAAACGTGGAAATAAATTATACTTGTCACTGAAAAGCTGATTTTTTTTCCCATTAAATTTAAAGATTATACAAAAAAAAATATTCTTTTCTTATTTTTTTTAAAAATAATTTCTTTGAAAACATTTACACACCTATAAATAACGATGTTCTAGATTCGGTAATTTTAAGTCATATTAGAATTATAATTCACTAGCTCTTACCCGCGACTTCGTATGCGTGGAAATTTTGATGTGTATACCTGTATGGGAGAACTGACAGTTGAATCACTATGTAAAATGCTATCAAAACCGTATGCATGCATAAATTTTCAACGTCAATAGGAGCAACGCAAAGACGGGAATTTTAAGCACCAATTGGGGTAACGCAATGCAGATTAGAAAATTTCAATTCATCTTTTTTTTTTCAAAAGTACTTTTGTGAGAATCAAAAGATCTATTAATTAACAACGTTTAACTTTAAATTTATCATACACTATGAAAATAAACAGAATCGTTTGAAATAACCGGTCGGAAACATGTAACGTCTAACGTCATTAGCGTGGGGGGGATTACTTAAAAGCTATGTTCTTGAAACTATAAAGGTACTTTTAAAAATTTAATCGAAAATGATAAAAATAGGCAAAAGGAATATGTTTAGAAAGAAAAACAAATCAAGAGAAATGAACAGGAAAAATCGAATTATATTAACACAAGAACAGCGTAAGAAAAAAAATTAATAAACCTTCATTTAGAATAGTCAGAAAATATTAAAATGAAAAACGGAAATAGAAAAATAAAAAGAAATGATTTGATTTTTTTTTAAATTTTTTTTGTTCTGATGAAAAAGGTTTTCTGACGGGAAATCCTACAATAAATCAAAAAGAATTCCATTAGTTAAGATAATCTTAAAAGAATACCTAAAAGCGAAAAATAAAAGCAAACGATTCAAAAAGCTCAGGCAGATGTTTTGAGATTTTTTATTTTTATTTTTTGGAAGAAAATTTAGTTTTTAGTTAATAAAAAATTAACCGCTCAATTAACTGGAATAAAAATTAGCCTATGTTCTTCTGTAGACTATAATCTATCTCTGAGCTAAATTTCATCCTATTTCCTTCAGCCGTTCTAGCATGATTGAACCCCATCATCCATCCATCCAAACTTTCACATTTATAATAGTAGTATAGATAATATCCTTATTCCATTACATTCATAATATTTTGCAACTTTAAAAAAATTCTATTTTTCAAAAATGCCATTCTAAAAAATTTATACAATTCATTTTAGAAAAACTTTGATAACATTCGTTTTGAGAAATTTCGTAATATAAAACTTGCAATTATCATATAAACCAAAATTCGAAATAGAGTTAACAAAATGTATGAATAGAACTTATAGAAATTTCTCCAATTCATAAACAAATTTCAAAATGTCATCCAATATTTATTTTAAAATTGGTTTTATTTATTTTTATTTCAATATTTTATTTAATTATTTAAAATTTTTCAAATGAAAACAATTGAAATAATTTTTTTTATCTTAATATTAACTTAAAATAATTTAATGATTCGTCTCTAAAATATTAAAACTCGTAAATATAATAGTAAAAGGAAAACATTCATTTTATAATTTAATATTAAGATAAAAAAATTATAATTAAATATAATTTTTTAAAAATATAAACTTACAGTAAGCTTGATCAAAATTCTTCAAAATGTTCTTTGTTCTTATCTTTTCGCATAAAACATTATGGAAGATCACTTTTTAAAAGTTCATATGGTTGTGTTACTTTCACTAAAAGTTTTTCAAATGTTATGGAAGATAATGGTAAATATACCTTATTTAAACTTCATCAAAAAATTTTAGAACTTTTCTTAAAATAGGAAATTTTAAACAAATTCTGACTTTTCTTCTTTATCCCGATTATGTTAGCAATTCGAAACACTAGAAGCACAATATTTGAATATGTGATTCATTTATAATGCCATCAAACAATGCGAATTTGCTAGAAAAAAAGTCGTTTGCACTTTAAAAAATTTCCTCGCTTTGAAATAGAAAAACATCGAACTTAAAAATTATAAACAATGGTATTTCGAACTTTTCAGAAAATAACTGTTTGAGATTATTGTAATCATTAATTATATTGATTATATAATTAATGATTGCTTTAAAACGAATTAAGTCTAAATTGTAGGAAATAAAAAAAATAATTCTTAATTAAAAAATAATTATTCAAAACATTTGCTTTTTTTAGAAAATATCTAAATTTTAGTTGTTTAATAAATGCACAATTAAATTATTTTTGATTTTTTTCATGTTAACTTTCAAAAATAATTTAATTAAAATCATTTTTATTATGTTTAAATTCATAGAATTATCTTTTCAATTCTATCAAGTTTTCCTTTAACTGTGGCAACTTTTTCCTTTTCATTTTTGATTTACAGTGCAGTTTGACAACAGTACTTACATGTTATGTATACTTTCAATGAAGTTAAAGCCGTTTTCATTGTATAAAGACTTAGTAACTAGTTTTCCTTACAATGTTAAAATTTAATGAATAAAACTATTTATTTTTTGGTATTTTTTCCTCAGTAAAGCTGCAATAAATTTTTACTTTCTTGCTTTATCTTATTGTTTAATCCAAAAACAAAGGGTTTTAAGGTAGTAAATATAATCAGAAATATATCCGGTATGTTGAATTATACTTGCTGCTTATCTATTTATTTTCCTCAGCAAGTTTTGAACCGATTAGGTATGATCACATATTATCGTCAAGTTTTATTACTACTAGCATGATCACCTATTTCAAATATGCAAAACCTGGTAAAATTTAGGTATGAACATAGATTTTGAAATAGAAATTAATGGAATACCAAAAATTAACAAAAAAAAATTTCACCAACGATCGTGTGATAGATTCAGTAAAATCGCCAAAGGTTAATTTTTCATAACTATTGTATGGCACTGACATGCAAGGAGTTTACTGAGAAAAAACATTTTTACAGGTGAATATGCGAGAATATTTTAGAGAGACCATTTCCGTAGGTTTCATTTTACATATTATTTATTTGTTTGATTTTTTTTATTAGTATCTAAATTCATAAGCAATGTAATCTTTTCACGTTTTTCAACTTCAGCTGAAAAGCTCAAGGTGGCCTTTGAGAATTTCCCCTATCCGCTATCTCAAAGAAATAAGATTTCCTTTTGTTCCATTTCCATATGGTGAAGGTTACGAATTGACCTTGTACCGTTATCTTCTTTTTTTTCTCTCTCACTCACTTCAACACTAGATTTACAGACATTTCTTAGATACCTATTTCACCGACACTCGTCAATTTGAGGCGTGAATGATTGATTGATTGGTTTCAAATCTTGGGACTTATAGCTGCTATGGCCTTTGTCCCCTAGTATCCAAAGTTTTGAAGAACCAATTAATATCTGAGAAAAACGCAGAAAAGGTTTGAACACAAGGATTTAACTCAAAAAATTTGCAGTGACCGGCGTTAAGTTGATGATGAATCTAATTAACGACCAAAAGGGAAAAGGATGCAAGTGTTTCGATTCTTTATTTTATTCCTTGACCAGAGGATTCTCCTCCAGAACTGCTGCCAAGACTGTGCATAACAAATAGTAGCAAAAGACAAAAAAAAAAACAAGATGTTTGAGCAGAAAGGGGAAAAGAAAAAAAAATTGAAAAATGGGAACTTGAAAAATGACAACGCCTGAATTTAGTAAATATCAAAACATTTAAGCATTTGAATGAAAAAACGTAAATTGGTCTCTGAAGAGGAAATTGAAGCAAGGAAGATTTTAAAAGATGAGAAAGTTTGATGATTCGGAGCAAGCTTTTGGCTTAGGGCACGTCTGTGATGATTGTATTTATTACACTGGAGAAAGATATGTTCCAGGGAGTTATCTTGATTACATGTGGTGCAGAGCGGATTTTCATGAAGACCAAATCTATGAAGAAGAGCTGGCGTTATGATTGTTCGTGTAAAAATGCGAGTAATAACTATGTCTTCTCTCCTGTTTTTAAGCCATGGTATAAGCGTTTGAATGTTGGGAATGTCCCCAAGTTCTTCTTGATATTTGCTGTTTTGGAAATTTAGATTGGGTCCCAACAGAGAATTCTTTTTCATTTGGGAGGCAATATCTTCCATTGCAACCCATTCAATATTAGGATCTGATTCAGTGACATTTTTGGTTAACAAGTCAACTCTTTCGTTCCACGTAATTCCGGAATGACCTGGGGTCCAAACTAAGACGATTTTTTGGTCAAATTTGTTTCGCATATAAATCTTATGTGCAAGCTGAAGAATTATTCTTGGTGATCTGATATATATGTTATTAAGACCCTGAAGAACAGACAGACTATCTGTTAAGACGAGAATGTTATTTTCAATGCCAACAAGATCATCTAGAGCCTGACAAATGGCCAGAGCTTCCGCCGTAAAAATTGAATTAATGTGGTGGGTTTGGTACGAAAAAGACTCTCTGTTTGTTATACCAGCGATGGAGGTAATTGACCGCGATTTCGAAGCATCCGTAGCTATAATAAAGGAATCTTTGAAGATAGTGTTTAACGTATCATCAAAAAGCGATCTTATTAAGTTACTGGGTAGATTTTTGTTTTGAAAATCAAAAGTATGAAGATGAATGTCGCAGATGTCCTTCAATAGGAAACCAAGGTCATGCGGAATTCGAATGATAAGCTCCGGTTTGATGTCAAAATTAGAAAGCATTTCTTGAAGCGAGTAAGAGTCTGCTTCCGTAAGATGAATTAGCCGATTCTCTTGAGAAAACGATAGGGTGGAGTGACAACCATAAGCTAAATGCTTCAAGAAAAATTGATGAGAAAGTCTTTTGATTTTATCCGAAAGGATTTCTTGGCCCGATATCTAACAAAACTATGTTTGGAGTCCAGATTGGCAATCCCAGAGCAACTCTAAGAGACATTGTTTGAATTGTGTCTAAAATTTTGAAATGTGATTGGGCAAGTTTGTTGAAAACAGGACAGAAGTAGAAAAATAAACTGCTGATACTGTTGTCGGCAATTTCGACTAGTTGTTTTGTTCGTGGACCGTGATTTTTGAAAGTGATTGATTTCAACGCGTTGATTTTTCGATGCGCCTTTGATCTGAGGTTTCGGATATTTAAATTGTTTTGCTTTGTTTTGGAGAAAAAGAAACCCAAGTATTTTAGGTGTGGTTTCCATGGGAGATTAAAACCGGCATATGAGATAACAGGAAATGTAGACATTTTTTTTCTTGAGATGTCAGCGATTGCACATTTTTCTGGGGATATAGAAAGTTTCCAACAATCACACCACTTTTTCACATAATCCATCGTATTTTGCAGTTTCCTAATGATGTTGTCGAGCGAAGTGTTTGAACAGTAAATAAAAATATCATCAGCGAAAATAGAGCATTTAACACCTTTGTCTGAAGTTTCGTGAAAATCAAACATAAAAATAGCAAAAAGAGTCGGAGATAACACACTACCCTGTGCTAACCCTATCTGGATGGGTTTCGAGGCTGAGAGTTGATTTCTCCAACGAATTTGAATTTTTCGATCCTGCAGGAATTGATGAATGAATTTTGCAATGTCACTGGAAATACCTATTTGAAGACACTTTAAAATAAGACCATCGATATAAACCGAATCGTATGCACTCTTAATATCCAAATTAATACCAACAAAAAAGTTTCTTTTTGAATGGGATTCCATAATATCACGGTGTATGTTATATATTGCCAATTGATTGTCTCGAAGTGGTAAGAATCCAAAAATATCTGGGGGTATTTTTTTAAAGACTAAAAGGAAGTGTGTTAAACGATATGTTAAAATTCTTTCAAAAATTTTTGCACAGACTGAGGTTAGAGCTATTGGTCTGTAAGATTCTAATCTTGATTTGTCCTTTCCAGGTTTGGGGATTGGAACAATAAGCGAGAGCTTCCAATCTTGGGGAATTTTAGCTGTGGAAAAAATATCTTGAAACTATTCTGTGAGTTTACCAACTTGAGCTTTAGTTAGATTTTTGAACCATTTTGCTGGAATACCATCCGCACCGGGAGAACTGTTTTTTGTTTTGCGGATTGCTCTCACGTCTGCTTGAAAACAGATTGGGTTATTGAGAAAAGAGTGGGATTCTACGTTTAGGTTGAGAAAAAAAGATTTGACCAGTATTTTCCATAATCCTTTGCCAGTTAATAGATTTAATGGTGCGGACACTCTGTTCTAGATTAGTCCATGTTGTTACAATTGGATTGTGATCACTTTCGAATGTCGAATCAATAACTTGACATGAAATTTGATGATAAATTGAGCTTGAACACATTGTTAGATCTAGGATGGAAGTATTTCTCGTATACGCTGTATATGTAGGGGAATCCGTGTTAAGAAGAACAAAATTTGAATTTTGAAGCCAATCAACGAACGTATTGCTTAAAGCATTGGAAAAGTTTGAACCCCACATGGAGTGATGCAGATTAAAATCCCCAAATATAAGTGCAGGAGACTCCAAAGATTCAAAGAACGATTTGGCGGGACCAATGTCAAACCCCTGTGGTGCATATATGTTGACAATGACAAATTTGATATTTCTAAAGACTACTTCAAAAACAAGAATTTCGACATTATTATTAACAAAAGTAGGGGAGGGAATAATCCTACCAGAGGCGCTGTTTGGAATACCTGTTAACAATCCTCCACCTGGACGATTTGAACGACGAAAGGAAAAAAATTGCATACCCTTGTGGGAAACAAAATCATCTTCTTTGAAAAAAGTTTCCTGAAAAATCCAGAAAGATGCAGTAGAGAAAGGGGGAATTTTCAACCAGATTCTTTTATTTTTTAAACCTCTACAGTTCCACTGAAGAAAACTCATAAGTTAAAGAAAACGAGAAAAAAAAAAGGGGGAAGAGATCAGTCCCCAAAATTAATCAAAAGGACAAACACACCAAGACAACTTGCAAGGAGAAAACAAAAGCCAACAAACAACAACAACAAAGGCTGAACAATATCATGACCCACCTGGGTCAGCTTGCCTCGAAGAGTTTTTAGCACCTTTATTTTGAGCAGCAGGTCTCTTTCTGTTAGGCGAGGATGTTACAGTGTCCTTCTGCGAGATTAGGTTAAAAATATGCTGGAGAAGAGCTTCAAAAGATGATTCGAGCATTTTAACTAGGCCAAACGTCTGCTGTTCCATTTTCTCCAGCATTGTTTGAACCATCTGCTCCATTTTTTGCGTGAATGATATTTCCAAGTTGGAGTTGCACAAATTTGATTTGACCACTGTTGTGTATTCTTCATTAGTCGATCTACTGAGAGTGCGTCGTGCTTCACCTGATGTCATATGATTTCGGGATTTATGTTCCAAAACTTTTTGCTCCTTAATATAATGTGGACACGATTGTGATTATGCTGAATGAGGACCTTCGCAGTTGATGCACTTGGCAGGAGTTTGGCAAGGACCAACATGTGATAAACCACATTGAGGACATATTTGCGATTTTTGACATGTGCGAGCAGAATGAAAAAAAGAAAAACATTTTAAGCATTGCCTTGGACGATCAATAAATGGTCTAACTTTTTGCCGTATGAACCATAAGCGGACATATTCTGGTAGCTCTGTTCCTAATATTGTAACAAGGACTGGTGATATGTCATTAGTAGAATTGGCTTTAATAAAACGACGCATATGCGTGATTATTAATTCATTATTTTCATTAAGTTCATTTGCTAACTCTTCAAGCGATGTAGATGTCGGGATGTCCGAAATCAAGAATCGCGATGTGAAATTTTCCCAGATAATATCCGTAGCGATCGGAGTGTTTAAGATTTTGTTTAACGAGAGCAATTTAGATGCACAAGTAGTATCCGTCGTGGTAAACAAGATTTTACCTTGACGTGTATAACGCATGTTTGTTATACTATTATGTTCGGGGATTTTCGATTTAATGTATGCGTGAAGTTCAACAGGATTATATTTTGGCAAACGTTCTTTTTCCGTTTTATTTGAAACAGTAATATTAATTTCTTTGTACTTATAATGACTAAGTTAATAGATAAGTTCCTCCTTTGTTTTTTCGCTGAAATAGAGTCTGTCCGGTGCCATGGGAGCCATTGGATTTCGGTATTCTGAAAGCGAATCTTCTTCTAGCATATCATGAACACAAAATGAAGAGTGCGACAGTTTCAAAGTGCAAAACTCACAAAGTGAGCAGCAAGGAAGAAGAAAAAATTCGCAACCTTACCTGAAAAACTTGAAACAAGAATTGTAGAACCAACAAGAAAAACAAGAAACAAACCAGCCAAAAAAAATTGATATGGTGACCAAAACGCAGCCAGGCAGCAGTTTTCGGAGGGAGCTCCAACACTACGACCTAACCTCACCGCCTCCAAACGCGAACCTTGAGGCGTGAACAACAACACATATTTAAAGAAAAAAAAAAACAGCCTCATAGAAGGCAATATATTTTTACACTATAAGTAAAAAATAAAAACATGAGATATCTATATGTAGAAAAATTGTATTATTCAAAAAATTTTTTAAGCATTTTAGCTCTTTCTTAAAAGCACATCTTTTGAGGAAATACTCATTTATGTTTGCATACTTTCCGCAAATAATATATTTTCACATATTTTACAAGTGCTATTGCTTCTGTTTCTTTCACAAAAGCCAATTAAGTAACCTTTGAGTTCTAGCTAATTACTAGGAGATAGATTATAATCTAGGCTTGTGTTTTTTTTTTTTATTTCCTTCATCAAATTTATTAGACAAACGAAATAAAAAAAATCTCGGAGGATTTTGATGCATTACATTCTTTTGTAACATCTATGCTTTTATTGCCACTAAATATCAAGTGTTGAAAAACAGCTAGAGGCCTTCGGAAAGAAGCTAGTTTGTTAATATATTTGCTCGTCATTTGATATACTATGTCGACTCCAAATTTTGTCTCGTGGCAATATAATATTGTTTTTCTGGGGTATGTTTGTTATTGTCTTTTAACACAAAGTTTACTATCGCGTCAAATTGACCCGCATTTATAAGGTACACCGCATAGAGAATAACAATTTTTAAACATATTTGAAGAAAATAGACATGAATATACATTTACCTCTTTCACCAAATTAAAGTCAGTACGGTTTTGCATAAGTCAATGCCTACAAATTTTCTGCAAACCGTGATATTATCTTGTATAATATTCGAAGTCGTATATTTTCTGACTCAGGGGAAGAGTTTGGTTTAGTTGTATTAAAGTTCCTTTTTAAAGAAACGATTAGGATGGTTTTGAACCACGATCAGATAACGAGGACGGCATCTGCGCCGTTGGAATCAAGCCTCGAACCTGAAACTCTCCAGTTTAAAAACCGAAACCTTACCACCAGGCCACCGTGGTCTTAGGAGGGGGGGGGGGTAAATAGGATAACTTCAAGAAATGCAACATTTAAAGACATTCTAGCACCACATGTCTGGTAATCCATTCAGAATAAAATGCAAGTTTGAATGAATGTGATTCCTTAGAGTTACAAAAAAATTCATTTACCTTGAAAAACATCATAGCATATTTATATTTAATAATACAATAAAATAATCATTTATACTTTCTCTTAAATAAAATACAGAAGTATAATCGTCTAAAATTGGAACACGAAATTTTGATGACGAAGAGATATAGATGAATTAAAGGTTAGTACACAAATTTACAACTTTAAATGTACATCCAGGAGAAATTTGGAACCAAATACATGAAGAGGTTAACATTCCATCAGTTTTTACATGCAAACTTACATCTACAGAATTTGATGAACAAATTTGCGTTCATAGTTGCAGTTATTTTTTATTTTAATCAGCTGAAAACAATGTACTTAAAACCCAAATCCAAGTTTGTATTTGTGTACGTAAGAAAATAATTCAAAAAATGTTCCAACTAGATTAATATATTTATCTCAACTTGCACTTTTTCTTCTTTTTAATATAAGTTATAATTCTCAACATTCTTATAAACAGGAGTAAGGGTTGTAGCTAAAATAACTTTGAAATCTCACTCTCCAAATTCTTAATAAATAAAATTAGCAATTGCTTCAATGAAAATTATTAAAAGTAATTTTGAAGTCAGAAGTGTTGCTCATTAAAAATTAAATAAGATAATGGAGTTTGTCTGTGTTGACTTCAAAATATATTATAAAAGAATTCCCTTTACATGAATTTGAAATTCAAAAATACATACTTTTAAAGATACCTAATTATTGTGTATTCCCTCCCCAAATTTTGGTTATTATACATTGAAACATTTTCCTCCTCCTGATAGCATTCAAATCTGTTTTAATCTTTCATTTAATATTTAGCTATGCCTTTTTTTAATGTTGTTAAAAGTAAAAAAGAGAGAGAGAGAGAGAAATTTTGATTGTTAACTACACAGTTTACGTGATTAATCAAAAAGAGAAATTACAGTATTGCAAAAGACAATGCAAAGTTTGAACTAGTTTAAAC
>JAOUZG010009666.1:584-61120 GCA_026289955.1 Argiope argentata
TATATATATATATATATATATATATATATATATATATATATATATATATATAAATTTCAATTTTTTCTACTTAAACTTTTTATATTTTTTTTATTACATATGTAATAAATTTTTCTTTAAGCTAATGAATTTTAGTTTAAGAGTATTAAAAAAAATTCAAAGTAAAGAAGAATATCATATTTAAAGAAATATCTTATAATTTTATCTTTAAGCTGATCATCATTGATCACTTAAAAATAAAGCATTGATTAGGGTTAATCATCATTTATAAGCCCTCTACCTTCTATGATATTCCAACTGTTCAAAAACTTTTAATACAAAATTTATAAATTGAAATGCGACCCTATCTGATTTTTTAAGGCGTTCACATAAACCATTCCAATTTTTTCTTCCTAAAAAGATGAAACATAAGGTGAAATAACATCTTCTTGCTTCAAATAGTAAAACCTCTTTAAACACTTCGACAGTCGAACCACTATTGAAAACCTCGCGCTACCTCCATTTATTGGAGAAGCGCCTATTTTACTAGAATAAAAAGAGTAATTACAAGTTGACACAAGCAGTTTGAATTTTATCATATAAAAAATTGTTTTTAATTATAGTTGTGCTTGAAAAATAATATATTATTTGCATATATACAGTACGCTAAGGAATTGAGAGCATGCCTTACTTTTACTTGATAAATTCGTTTAAAAAACATATCAATTTGATGCAGTCTAAAGGAATTGAAGGTTTAAATATCAATTACTTCAGCAGGACGCCGAAAACAAACCCAATGCGCTTTAAGGTAAAACGGTGTCGTTTTCATTGTAAACGGTCATCGTATATAGTACATACAGTCCCATAACATTAATACCATTGAGAATCTGCTTGCTGCAGACTAAATAGCAGTCCAAAAACGCAGAATTTGAATTAAAAAATAAATTTAAAGAAGTCTTGCAGGAAGAAAGGGGTAAATTATCGCCATATACCGCCAAAAAGCTTGTCGAATCGATGCCACCACGTTTAGAGGTCATCATAAAAGACAAAGGACGTGCATTTACATTCTGACACTTTTTTATAGTATTTAGTATAAATATTTCATTGATGTATTCTCAATTTTTTAAAACAAAAATTAGCATATTTATATTTAAAAAGCTTCCAAATCTATTTAATTTAGAAGATTGTGGTTGTTTGTTTATTGTTCTTATGAATCCTCTTCATTAGCTTAATACTTTAAGAATCAATTCAATCATCAGACATAAAATTGAAATTTAGCTCATTCATTTAAACATACATGATGTCTGATGCTCAAAGCATTTTTTTCTTCTTAAATGAATATTTACGCAATATATATACATGTATATAAATCAGAAAATCCCCCCCCCTATTTTTAAAGAATTAAGAAAATTAAATTGAAATTAAACATATTCACATACTTCTTAGAAGAATAAAATGAAATGAAATAAAGTCAAAAATGTTCAATTCAATCTTAATTATTTTCTGGAGTTTTTTAAATTAGTAAGCGTGTACATAATAATACGACTAAATACTTCTTTAATATTTTTTACAATCAGTTTTCATTGTGTAGTTAAAGTTTAGTCCAAATATCTTGAATTACTTTCTTAGTAAGGAAGAAAAACATATTCAAAATATATTTTAATTTTCATTCATCCCGGTTGGCAACATTGATCATCTTATAAAACTCCCAAGATAAGATTTAAAATTCTCTCATAAGAGCATCCTGAACATCTCAGAAATTGCAATTTTTGTAAAACTAGGAATACGAAATTTGTTTCGAATACGAACTTTTAATGACACTATAATTCGAAATTATTTTTTTCTATTGAACAGAAATGTGTTCTATCTTGGAAATCTCTCTGATTTTAAATCGCCTTTCCATGATAAACTTTGCAAAATGTCGTCTTCCAACATTGAATCAATCTTAATCGTTTTTATGAACATTAAAAGCACTGTTCTTAGAAAATGATCACTTGATTGTTTCACACTGCGCAACTTTCGAATATAAACCCTAACGATTCAAGTATTGAAACCTCCATTACTTTTAAATGAACACATGAAACAATGATCTGCTCAAAATTATTCTAAGCAGCATTTTAATAAACATGAACTAATGAATGATAAGGCGAGAAACTTTTCAATAATTCGCTTTATATCAAAATATTTTTTATTTAGTTATAGTAGTAATATATTGCTCAACACAGTAAGACAGTCATGCAGTTTAAATATAAATTGTAAAAATCAGCATTAAGCCAAAAATAAATAAAAAAAATGTCCAGAATTCAGTTTAATTAAAACTTCATTTTGAGATGATCGTTAGTAATATATTGTTAGAAAAAATATTGAAAGAGATTTTTTAAAAAATTTACTTTAAAAACATAAATACCCAAAAAGTGAAACAATTTTTAAAAAAACTGAATTGAGAGAATATAATCATATCTGGAAAAAAAAAAATAGATTCTGCTCTTTCTTAATAGAGGGCGCTAACAATTAGTTCCCCAATACATTAATTAGAAAAGTGATTTTCGAAATGTTAACAGAGAATTGGAATGTTAACAAACTTGTTTGTGAGCATTGTTTAATACTTGTTAAGTGGACATATATGTAACACGAAGGGATTATTAAATATTTTAATCCCTCGTTTGGCAATACATAAGTTACAGTGGGATGACAACATATAAGCAAGACTCTCAAAAGCTTTAAAAATTTCAAGCAAAATGAAAAGTATTTATCTAAATCTTTTACTTAAATATTAACTACAGTTATCGGATTGTTTAAATTTCAGATGCAAAATCATTAAATAGCAGTATGTATTGATGCCAAGTAAAGTGATTTAACCACACTAATAAAGTACAATAGCAAAAACGAAACACTTTTAAAAGAGAAAGTTCCCGGGAATTACGTTTAATGACTGCTTTGGAACGAAAACTACAGGTAAAACCCGGCAATTCCTTTTGAACCTATATAGTGAATATACATTATTGAATGAATTTTGAATATGTAGTTTCACGATTTAAAATTTCTCTAAACCTGAGAAACGGCATTTTAGACCTCCAGAAATGGGAAATACCCATATTTCAAAGTTTATAAATAAATAAGATCAGAATCCCCTTTTACAGTAACGTTATCATATCTGGGAGTTTTGGAATAACTAATAGCAATTGGTGAGTTAAGGATTTATAATTCATTTCAATATTTAGGGGTGCTTATTGAATTTTGTGTATTCAATAAACAGAAATGATGAATGATGATTAAAGTGATTTTTTGCTTTTAGGAATAATTTTTGGAAAAAAAAAATTAATGGTAAATAAGATGAGTTTTGTATTCGCACTATTTTTTTTGTCATGAAGAAAAAATATGTTCAATTTTGTAAATCACTCTGATTTTATAAATTATTTAACTTAAAATTTTTGCATAATGCTGTCTTTCAATCAGTTTTAATAGTTTTTTTAACAATACAAACCCTGTTCTTACAAAATGTTTACATTCTGTTTTATAGAGCTCAACGTACCTTTACACTTCAAACTATGACACATAAATTATTATTATTTGAAATCAAAAAACAATTATCCACTCCAATTTATTCTGAGCACCATGTTACGATACATGACGCATTGCAATGATATGCACATTATTACAAACTTGCTTAACGCATAAAAATGAGATTTTAAAATTAACTTAAAGAAATTATATTCATTTTATTAGTGGTAGAAATTTGATCAACTCAGTACGGCAAACAAAAAATTTAATTGTGATATCAGTCAATATATATGAAATGTAATTCATGATATCTGATTCTCAAAGTATTTTCTCTTTAAATGAATGTTATATATATATATATATATTATTGCAAGCATAACATATTTTTCATAATTTTTTTTCTTCTAGTCCAGCAACATTGAACGTGTTGAAAATAGTCGATTTTAAGATTAAAAGTTACTTTCCGTAATTTCTGAGCAAATGCAGCTATGCAATAATCATTTAATATAATATTTATGCCGATTAAATATTTTTCTTTAGCGAAATATGTTCATTCTTTAGAAACCCATCTACATTTCTGGATAGAACGAAAGTGAATCTATCTACATCCTTTAAATTCTTGAACTGTAAATACGAAAGAATTTTTCAGAACATCATCAAATAATGTATGTCTTTACGAAAGAATTATTAATATACAATTCGGCACCGGCGGTGGAAGAACGTAATTTTCAATGACCCTCCATGCGTAGACTTCGGTATTGAATTCTCTACTTAATATATGTTTTGCCACTCTTTTTAGAGTTACAATATAAGGAGACATAACACGTGTTTACATGTGAACAAAAAATACATTAGCAATTTGTTCTATATAAGAAAGTCTGCTAATTAATTATAGTGGTAACATATATAATTCATGGATATTATTTGTTATTGAATGGATTCCACCGCAACATCAAAGTAGTAACAATATTTAATTGTAAAGTCTAATAATTAATAGTAGTAACAATAAAATGGCTAAAGTCATAGAGATTTATCATGGAAAAGACGGGGGTAGTACGGGTAGTTGCATTAAAGACATCGACAGGAAGAACTTATTGAAACCTGTTAGAAAATCCTACCGCTTGAAATCCATTGACCCCATGCAAGACTGGAGATCCTTAAAAAGACCGATAAACAGAGGGAGGAAGTTTAGGTGAATGACTTCATGAAAGGCTTCCATAGTGAAGTATGGATCAATACTGAACTTCGAACCGAAATTCAAATGGTTGAACTATAAAGTCGAGAAGACAAGTTAAAATTCCCTCTGAACTTCAAGACTTGGAATTTAGATCATGTGGACATTTAAGTTTCATTTTACTTTAAAATTTATGAGATGTTTTGATTTAATTCTTGAAATTAAAAGATGGAAGAGTATGAGGTCTCCGTGTAAAGCATCGCAGGTGCCATTTGCTTTTCATTTGTGGGGACAATAGTGTAGAAATTATATAGAGATTAAGCAACTAACTAACACTATTTTCTCTACCATGCGATTATTTAAGGGGGAATAAGATATGTTGGGTAAATATATTCTAAAAGATGCGACAAACACACCAATCAAGATATGGAAAAAGGATTCTAGAAAAAAAAAACAGAAATTCATATATATGGCGATGTATAACATAAAGTATGCTGGAGAGAAATAAAAAAAACCCATCAAAGAGTATTTGGTGTCTGGAATTTTTCCTTTCATATTTCTGTGCAGAAAGGAAAAGAAATGAAAAAGTAAGAAAATATGAAGAAAGTTAAACTATCATTGTAACTGCAATTCCTTTCTGTTCCCACAAAAAAACTTGAAGAGATCTTTGCTTTGCTTCTGCTGTTGTAAGCATTAAATGGATTAAGTTGGGAAAATATCATTCTAATAACTTTTGCAGATTTTTCTGAAGTTTTATTTTTTTTATGAAGGCAACGGAAATGATACATCTGGATTTCAACATTTTTTCCGTTTTGAAATTTTATGCAAAGGATCAGGAGTCATCAAAACAAACTCGAAAATTCAATTGTACTCAAAGTGCAACAGTGCCAATGTCTCAATGCAGTTACCTTCATGCAAGATGGAGTGTCTCCACACATCGGTCTCAGTGATCGTACAGTTGATTCTTTAGCATCATTTTACTAATGATTGAGTAATAATTAGTCGCTTGTTTGCAATACCCTAACCATAACCTGTATACATCTTAACCTTGGTATTTGAAACTTTAAAGATACTTAAAAAGACTTATTTACCGAAAAAGTTTAATAAAATTAGCAGATTTGTCTGGCAGTAACTGTATGTGAGAAGAATTACATTCCCCCAATTACTATCCGCAATTGAACAAGCTTTTTATAGAAAGTATATTTTACAACTTGAGAGATCATATTAAGACGTTTCCCGTACATCCATATTGTCATTGTGCTTTATTGTTTGATAAGTTCAAAGGTGTTACAAAGGTGTATTTTGTGCCTTTTCAGCATATTTTCTGTTTTACAGCGCCATCTCTTAATATTTTATTTAAATGTACTATTTATCCCCATATCTTGAATAGTATGTTAAACAATTTTAGATCCTTTGCACTTGATAGTTCGTTGTATAGAGAGCTCAGAGAAAGGGTATTTTAATTATGATCCCATTCTATTCACGATATATTATATTCGACCCGATATATTCGCAGACTATTCAAGATATAAATATATCATTTCATGATATAAAAATATCGTTAAACAATCGAATCACAGAGAAGAAAATGCCTCAGAGAGTTCGGAAGCAAATATAAATTCAATACTTGTCAATCAGTTAATATTATAAAATTTAATTCAATCCCTAGACAAACCTATTCAAATTTTCCATCGTCAGGCAACCCTAAATAATGAAGGATGATCTAAGTATTTTCTCACTTTTAAGTATATTTTCAAGAGAAAAAAATCCTTACATTATTTTGTTTAAGTTTAAAAATCATAATACATATACTTATATGTTTGCTTAAAAAATAAAATATATTTATATGGTATAAATATGTATTAATACAAACACGATTCTTTATTTATTTATATATATATATATATCTTCTACTTAAATTAACAATAATCATTTCCTTTATCGTGTTCAATGAAATTTCCTTTAAACAATTACATTTTAGTAAAGCGAATTAAAAAACTAAATTCTAATTGAGGAAGGAAACCATATATAAAGATATAATTTATAATTTTATTTTGAAATTTGTCTTATGAAAATTAGGCAAAATTAAGGGGTAAAAATCATTTGTATTATAAGAATTATCTATATTGAAAGAATTTGCAGTTATCCAAAAGCTTTTAATAAAAAAATTATAAATTATAATGTGCCCCTAATTTAATTTTTTAGTTGCTCATGTGAACCAATTAAATTTTTATTATTCTTGTAATAAATCTATATTTTTTAAAAATTCGTTGACAGTAAGATATATATATTTTCAACATAAACACTGTACTTGCGCGTGCAGCACAATAGGAAGCAAAAATGTCTCCGTGTTTCAAAGGATAAAAACATAACTAATAAATTTTAAGCATAACTTAACATCAAGATAAAATACTCTTTCAAAACCTTCATCTTCTCTTTCAACCGGAGAAGCATTTACAACATGGAACATCAATTTAGTTTTAAATACCCTAAACAATTTCAGATTTTTCATATTAAAAAATTATTTCCAACTATAGTGGTGCTATATAATATATATTACATCTACACAGTGCACTAAGCAATTGAGAGTACACCTGACTTTTACTTGATAAATTCGTTTTAAAAAGAAACCTATCAGTTACAGTCTAAAGAAAATATCAATAAAATTGGTTTTAAGTAGAAAATCCTTTTTTTTTCAGCAGGTCAACGACATCAAAGCCCACCGCACTTTAAGTCAATGTAAACAGCTGCTAGACATAATACATAGAGTCCCCCATCACCACTATCATTGAGAATCTACAGGCTACCCTCTAAACAGCAGTTCAAAAACGAAAAATTTCAAACAAAATCCAATTACAACAAATGCTGCATGAAGAATGGGATAAAATATCTCCAGATACCACTAAAAAGTTAGTCGAATTACTCCAATTTCAGACGCTATCATAAAACACAATGGATAAGCAATTAAACGTTGTTAATTTGTTCATTTTTTTAGAGATATACATTATTGAATAAAATGTGCAAATGCAGTTTCAAGATTTAAAACTTAAGATTTCTCTGAACCTGCGAAGTGGCATTTTAGACTTCCAGAAAGGGCCAATACCCAGACTTCGAAGCTTATAAATAAATTGTTCAGAAATTCATCTCTAACTTTTTACTTTAATAGCTGAAATGATCTTCGTACTCGTACTCTAAATAAAAAAAACTCTTTTTACCGACAATAAATGCCGTTTTTATTATATGAAAAACTGTAATCATAGAACCAAACTCAAAAAACGAAAGCAAAACACATTCACTAACTCCATGACAACAACAACAACGTTGCCCGTTTTGAAAACACAACTTGCAAAAACATAGATAATAAAAATAGACAGTTAATTACAAAATACATAATGTAATCTGAAATTATTAGAGTTAAATATTTAACATAAATAAAATCAGAATCCCCTTTCACAGTAACGTTATCATATCTGGGAGTTTTGGAATATCTATAACTAATTGGTAAGTTAAGGTTTTGCAATTCAAGTCAATATTTAGGAGCACTTATAGAATTTTGAATACTGATGAAACACAAATGATCACTCATGATTAAATTGATTTTTACTTTTTGAAAAAAAAAATATTGATGATTGAATTGAGATTAGTTTTTAGGTATGATTTTTTAAATTTTGTTTATCATTTTTTAAAAATTGAAATAAATCCAATACAATCACGCTCACATTCTTTCTTCAAGATAATTAGAAGAAAATAGAATTAAAAGCAATCAATACGAACGCGTTTATTTTCTTCTGATTTTTTTTCAGGAGAGTCTCTTTTAGATAATATTGCGAATAAACATTTCAACTTTATAATTATTTATTGAATGAAATTCGACCTGGCTCTAAGTCATTAGTCCAAGGTCAAGAAAAGATTTTTTTGTAAGGAAAGAACGCATGCCTAAAATATCTTTAATCATTTTTTTTCGTCTAGTCCGTCTGCATTGGACATGTTAAAAACAGTCGACGTCAAGAATAAAAGTCACCCGTAATTTATGAGCACATGGAGGTATCCAATGTCATTTAATTCTGTATTCATACTGATTCATTATACTATCTGCTTTAAACGAAATATGTTTAATCTTTGGAAACCCGTCTGTATTTCCAGAAAGAATGCAATGGAATATGTCTAAAACCTTTTAATTCTTGAACAGTAAATATGAAAGCTCTCTTTTTCAGAACAAAACCATCAAATGGTTAACGTCGCTAAATAAGAATTAATAGTATTCAATTCAGCGTCAGAGGATGAACTTTATTTTCTATAACGCTCCATGTTATGGCCGCAGAACTAAAACTTTCTACTATTAACAATACTCTCTTCTCCTCTCTTTTAGAATGTCTTTTTAGAATGACAAAATTTTAACACAAGACTCTATTAAACATATGAATAGTTGATAATTTATTTTATATAATAGAATTTCTTACTTATTATTAGTGGCTACTTATATAACGTATCGATATTATGTGTTATTGAATGGATTGCACCATAGCATCAAAGCAGCAACAGTATTCGATTCTAAAGTCTACTAATTAATAGTTATAGCAATAAAATGGCTACTACTAATGGCTAAAGTCATAAAGATTTATCATGGAAATCACGGGGTAGTACGGATAGAGGATTTAAAGACATCAAAAGAGAATGCATTCGATCTCTTCGAAAAATCTCCCCTCTTCAAATCCATTGACCCCATGCAAGACTGTCGATTAACAAGAAGACCGATAAACAGAGGGAAGAAGGTTATTTGAATGACTTCGTAAAAGGCTTCTATAGTGAAGTATGGACCAATGCTGAACTTCGAAATATTGAACGAAAGTGAATCTATTTAAATTCCTGAACTGTAAATACGAAAGAATTTTTCAGAATATCATCAAATAATATACGTCTTTACAAAAGCATCATCAACTTACAATTCGGCACCGGCGGTGGAAGAACGTAATTTGCATTAACCCTCCATGCAATGACTTCGGCAACGAAATTTCTTTTTAAAATTAGTTTTGTCACTCATTTTAGAGCAACAATATTTTGAGGCATAACACGTGTTTATATATGATTAAAAAATATAGAAGACTGGTGCAGTTTAAGGAGAGCCCGCTTCAATTAGAAGCTATCTCCTGTAGTTGCGGGAAGTGATGATGTGAACATGGCTCAGTTGAGTGTCTTGGTCTTATGGAGCTCTTGTCAGGGTGATTAAAAAATATTAACAATTTGTTTTATATAAGAGAGTTTGGTAACTAATTATAGTGGTAAC
This sequence comes from Argiope argentata, assembly GCA_026289955.1. Classification (NCBI taxonomy): domain Eukaryota; kingdom Metazoa; phylum Arthropoda; class Arachnida; order Araneae; family Araneidae; genus Argiope; species Argiope argentata. Next base: position 10,523 of record JAOUZG010009666.1, read on the forward strand.
ATATATAATTCATGGATATTATTTGTTATTGAATGGATTCCCCCGCAACATCAAAGTAGTAACAATATTTAATTGTAAAGTCTAATAATTAATAGTAGTAACAATAAAATGGCTAAAGTCATTAAGATTTATCTTGGAAAAGACGGGGGTAGTACGGGTCGTGGAATTAAAGACATCGACAGGAAGAACTTATTGGACCTGTTCGAAAATCCTACCGCTTGAAATCCATCGACCCCATGCAAGACTGTAGATCAACAAGAAGACCGATAGACAGAGGGAGGAAGGTTAGGTTAATGAGTTCGTGAAAGGCTTCCATACTCAAGTATGGATCAATGCTGCACTTCGAACCGAAATTCAAACTGTTGAACTTTGAAGTGGAGAAGACAAGTTAGAATTTCCTCTGAACTTCAAGACTTGAAACTTGGACCTTTTGAACACGTAAGTTTCTTTTTAACTGAAAGTGTGCGAGATATTTTTATTCAATACTTGAAATCAAACGATGGAAGAGTGTGATGCCTCCGCGTAAAGGTGCCATTTTGTTTTCATTTGGAGGGGCAATATTATAGAAGTGATATGGAGATTAAGTAACTAAAAAACACTATTTTCTCTATCATCCGAATATTTAAGGCGGAGAAGGATATGTTAGGTAAATATATTCCAAAGAATGCAAAATTATACCATTCAAGACATGGAAAAAGGATTACAGAAAAAATAAAGCCATAAACTCATATAGATGACGATGTAAAACATAAAGCATGCTGGATAGACACAAAAAAAAACCTTTAAAGAATATTTGCCGTCTGGAATTTTTCCTTTCATATTTTTACGCAGAAATAAAAAGAAAAGAAATAGTAAGAAAAATACAAAGAAAGTTAAACTATCATTGTAACTGCAATTCCATTCTGTTCCAAAAAAAAACTTGAAGAGATCTTTGCTTTGCTTCAACTGTTTTAGCATAAAATGGGATTAAGTTGCAAAAATATCATTCTAATATCTTTTGCTTATTTGGGAAGGTTTTTTTAAATAAAGGCAAAGGAAATGTTACATCTAGATTTTGACAATTTTTTTCGTTTTGAAAATTTACGCAGAGGACCATCAGTTACCATAATAATGCTCGAAAATTCCAAGATACTCAAAGTGCAACAGTGGCAATGTCTTAATGCCGTTACCTTCAGGCAAGACGGAGTGTCTCTACATATTGGTTTCAGTGAACGTACAGTAGGTACTTTAGCATCATTTTACTAATGATGGAGTAATAATTAGTCGCTTGTTTGCGGTTCTCTAACCATAACCTGTATACATCTTAACATTGGTATTTGTGACTTAGGAGATAAATAAAAAGCCTTATTTGCACCTTGAAGAACAATATTGAGCAGTTTCACGTACATCCATAATGTCATTGTGCTTTAATGTTTGATAAGTTCAAATGTGTTGCAATGTGTACAGCGCCATCTGTCGGTTTTCTTTAAATTATTTATTTTCATCTAGTCTTTATCCCCATATCTCTAATAGAATGTTCAACAATTTCGGAATCTTTACACTTTATAGTTCATTGTACAGAGTGCTCAGAGTAAGGGTATTTTAATTTCGATTTCGAAATTTTGAATCGTCAGGCAACCCTAAATAATGATTGCTGATCTAAGTATTTTCTCACCTTTAAGTATAGTTTCAAGAGAAAAAAAATCTTTAAATTATTTTGCTTATTTTTTTAAAATTAAAAGATATACGCTCATATTTTTGATTAAATCATAAAAAATATATATGGTATAAATATATATAAATACAAATGTAATTATTTTTATATGTTTTTTTAATTTTGTTGTACTTAATTTGATAATAATAATTTCCTTTATCATTTGCAAACGGAAATTTCTTTCAAACAATTAAATTTCAATAAAACGATTTCAAAAAATAAAATCAAAGGGAGGCAGAAAACCACATATAAAGATATATTTTATACTTTTATTTTGAAATTTGGCATCATTGGTTTTATGAAAGTTAGGCAATATTAAGGGTTAAAAATCATTTAGAGGTTTCTATATCCTAAGAAATTGCAGCTATCCAAACAGTTTTAATACAAAATTTCCAAATTATTATGAGTCGATAATTTGATTTTTAGTCCTTCGTGTGAACTAGTCCAATTTTTATTCTTCTTGTAAGGATTCTAATTAATTGTTTTACATCTTAGATCGTAAGAGAAGGGTCATTTCAAAATGAACACCGTGCTTGCAGCGTATCATGAAGCAACTACGTCCCCATGTTTCAAAGAAAAAAACTCTTTCAAGCGTAACTAAATAATAAGATAATACATTCTTTCTTAATCTTCTGCTTCTCGCATTCGTTTGGAGAAGCTTTTACAACTGCGAACATTTATTCCAATTTGAACTTGCGCTTAATTGAGATCGTTCATATAAAAAATTATTTCGAAATATAGTGGTTTTTAATATAATATATAATTACATTTGTACGGTTCACTAAGCAATTGAGAATACACCTTACTTTTACTTGATAAATTCGTTTTAAAAAGAAATCTTTCAGTAGCAGTCTAAAGAAAATAGCTATAAATTTGGTTTTCAGTGGAAAATCATTTTTTCAGCAGGACAACGACTTCAAAACCCACTGCCCTGTAAGTCAATGTAAACAGCTGTTATGTATATATATATATATATACATAACAGCTGTAAAAAAAATATATATATATAGGAACGTGGGTCCGAAAACTCAAACTGAGACTGCTAGAGGGCGATAAATGCAGGTTTGGGTGAAGAGAAAAAAATGATATCGACAGCAGTGTTAATATGATTTTTATTACAAAACATCATTACATCACAACAAATGCTGAACATTCTTTGTATTCGCCCCAATGCACTTCTCACAACGTCGGCGCATGAATTCACGCACTCGTTCAAATTGGCCAGGGGTGTCACCGACACGTGCTACCGCTTCCGTGATTCAGGCAATAAGAACTATGTTCGATGTTAATGTTACGGGTGTCTCGTACACCATGGATTTTCATGAGTCCCCACAGATAGAAATCCGGGGGTGTCATGTCTGGGGATAGTGGTGGCTATTGAACTGATCCGCCTCTACTGATCCAGCGATTAGGATAAGTCCTATCGAAGTATCCTAGATCAACGCAGCTAAAGTGGACAGATGCCCGATCATGCTCAAACCAGATGTTTCCTTGTGTAGCAGCTGGAACGTCACCCATCAGATCATCCATTTCCATCAGCGGCGCCCTATACGTAATGTACGTCGATCATTTCTGCGTTACTAAACCCATTCATTCATCTCCTTCAACGTCCATGCCTGAAATGATTGTTTTCCCCACTCTCCCGTTTTCGTGCAATTATCAACCTCTAAAGGGCGCAGTTTGAATTTTCGGACACAAGTTCCTATGTAAATCTTGTTCATCATGATATGACAGACCAGCATCTTAAGTTTGTAAACGACCTTTTGGGATACCCTGTATATTTTTATAACTTTCGGTATTCAAGTCTATGCGTTAACAATGCATTATCACACCTTTTAGAGCGACAAGAACTTAATATAGATCTCGAATCTACAATAGAAATAACAAGTTGTAGAATTTCTTTTATGTAAACAACTTTTATATGGACAACAGATCTCGGCACAGGGCAGTTCAGCAATCGTTTGATCTGCACACAACGTTGGCACTCCGCCGTTGATTCGCTATCCCCTCGATAACACGTTACTTGTCTTCTCCTCCAACACCGCTTCCGGTTCAATTCACCCAACAGCTATGTGTTGGGTTGAATTTCTCTTTTCATATTACAAATATTAAAAATTGAATTAATCTTGAAAAGGATCTGATCCTTATGAATAATTTTTATCTGAACCAATGAAAAGATTTCTTTCGTTTTTAATAAAAACTAGGAACAATAGTGTTACGGTCACCGGTTTCGCTTGTACTGAACGTATAGCGTGGAGACATTCAACCGTCCAGAGTAGAAATTAACAAAAACTTTTATTTGCCACTAAGAACGGAATCACACAGACGATAGATATTGTCACCCAAGACATTTGCACTGTAATACATCAAACAGACAGTAGACCACATGCAGAAATCGACAACTGTACACCAAGTGGCCAGACAGAATAGATCAGGCGAGGAGATCCTTGGAGCTTTGCTCCACGGTCTCTCCAAAAGGCCGATTTTCTCACTGTCTTTTAACTTTAGCTGTTTTTTTACTATCACACTACTGGGTACTCCACTCACGGCACTATGCTGCTTCCACAGTGGAAAACAACACTCGCCACAGAGCAGTTCAGCACTCGTTTGAGTTGAAATTACCAAAAAAATGGCCTAAGGTAGCAATGTCATTTTCCAGCAGAACACCGTTCACAAACCTGCTGCATCTTTCGTTATAATGGCGTCTTTTTCATAGTAAACAGCCATCACACATAATACATACAGTCCCCCTTACATCAATACAATTGAGAATCTATAGGCTACTGTCTAAATAGTAGTCCAGAAACTCAAAATTGGAAACGAAATGCCATTAAAACAAGTGTGTGTGTAACAGTAAACAGCCATCATACATAATGCATGCAGTCCCCCTTATATCGCCTTAGTGTGTGTGTGTGTGTGTTTATGTATATATATATATAGAGAGAGAGAGAGTAAGGCACCTGTTGAACTTTTACAGTGAATACACATTAATGGAAAAATTTTACAAACATGGTTTCACGATTTAAAAGTTTAGATTTCTCTAAACCTTACAGAGACCAGTTTAGATCAACAGAAACGGGCAATAAACAGACTTTGAAGTAACACATTTCAAAGATGATTATTAAATACAATCATAATCCACTTTATTACTTAAATTTTCATATCTAAGTGTTTTGGATTATCTAAACGCAATTGGTTATTTAATGATTTATAAGTGAGTTCAATGTTTAGGAATACGTATTAAATTGTGTATATTGATGATACACAAATGATCATTGGTGATTGAAGTATTTTTTGCTTTTAGGTATAATTTTCGAAAAAAAATGTAAAACATAATTTTGGATATTTTAAAATTGAAATCAATTTAAAAAAAATTATGTTCACATTCTTTTTCACACATGAGTAGAAGAAAAAGAATTAAAAGCAATTAATGCAAACACGTTTAATTCCTTCTGAATTTTTTGAAATGAAACGATTTGGATAATAATTCGAATAAATGTTAACACCGTTTTATTATTTATTGAATAAAATTTCATCAAACTCTAAATCTTTAGTCCAAGGCATGGAAAAAGTTTTTAATAAGGAAAGAAATCAAGCATAAAATTTATATCATAACTTTTTCTTCTAGCCCAGCAACATTGAACGTGTTCAAAATAGTCGACGTTAAGTTTAAAAGTCCCTCTCTGTAATTTCTGAGGAAATGCAGCTATCCAATATCAGTTAATGCAATATTTATGCCGATTCACTTAAGTTTCTTTTTTTCGACTGAAATATGTTTATTCTATGAAAAATTATCTGCATTTTTAGATTATCAAACAAAAAATGAATGAACCTGAAATCTTTTAAATCTAGAACAGTAAAAAGGAATGCTTTCTTGAGAGCAAAATATCAAATAACCTACGTCGGTATATAAGAATCATCAACATCAATTAAATACCACAGTAGAAAGTTTTTAAATTCCTACAGATTCCAGAGCGATGGTGTTTTCTTTTTACAATATTCTGTCACTCTTATTACTATCAACAGAGCAACAGTTCATAAAAACGCTTATACTTAAATAAATTAACTGCGTTTAATAAATAATTTGCTTTATAAAAAAGAATTCTTAACTTAATTATAGTGGTTACTATACAATGGATGGAAGTTATTCGTTATTGAAAGAATTTCACTACATTAACAAGGCACTAACATTATATAATTATGAAGTCGACTGATTAAAAGTAATTGTAATAACTTAACAGTAACTGGAGTAAATTGTCTAGCGTTTTGTTTAATGAAAAATTATTTTGAATTTGTCTGATTCCATTTATTTTATTTGAATAAACTCAGTTTGTCTCTTTCAACTCATATGTGAACTTTCTTTTTGATGGACGGTGTATTTTATATAGATTATAAAGCAATATTTATATTTTAATTAGCTTTAAACAGCAAACTCGTAAGCGTTAAAATTTGAGTGTGTATGAGTGAGAACTGAATATCTAACGCTAATAGCGGCAACGCAAATGCGTGAATTTCCTACGCGAGTTTAAATACCGCTATACAGATCAAAAATGCACTATTTCAGATATTCTGTTTTATTTTAAAATAAAAGTACTTGATAATAAATCTGAGAAATCAAATTATTCACAACTGAAAATAATAATAATAATATAAATGCATTAAACACTGAGAAAATAAATAGAATTGTTTACAATAATCGATCGAAAACATGTTAAGAATAATCGTATTAACGTGGGGAAAAAAACCTGTAATCTCACTCAATTGGCGGTGGGGAAATCAACCATTTCGAGGGAAAATCAGTCTACAATAATTAAAAATATTAACCCTAATAAATAGTAGTCTGTGTCTTATCTTAATTTTTAGTATATCTTTGTGCTAAATTTCATCCAATCTGGATCTGCCGATTGCCTAACATCATCCATTCATCCAATCATTCACATTAATATTTTTAGTACCTACATGATTAAGATAAAAAGATACTAATATTTCCTTGAAGTGTAAAAAACTTGAAAAAAAAGATACTAAAATATCTTTGAAGCTTAAAACACTTAAAAAAACAATTAGCGAATAAATGTCACTTTGTTTAAAGTAAACAATTGTTGGTATCACCATTTTTGGTTGACCGAGTTGCAAATGTTTGCGAGAAACATCGCCATTTTATCTCCACTAGACACACACTACATAACATCATTTTCATGGCAGGAATGATCAGATTATATATTAATGCATCCCGTTCTTAAGAAAGAATTGATGATTTCAGGTACTTACACGTATCTTAAAACTTTTATTTTCATCTCCTGTGAGAACACTGTTACAAAATAAATTATTTTTTGCCTTTTCCACGAATCATATTCGTTTCTTTCAATGTGCGTCTCATAAACAATATTAAATTATAAAAGAACTATATTTACAGTATTTTTGAAATCCATATGCTAACTTAAACAATCAATAAAGCTACATTAAAAAAATTCAGTACTTATAATATTTTTCACCAGAAAAAAAAATATTTTTTAAAAATTGTTTTTTAGTTTGAAAGCAAATTGGACTTTTAATTCTTTTTTAATTTTTTTTTCAAATTTTAAATTTAAAAAAAAGAAAAAAAAGGGTACTATCTTTGTTGTTGAAAGTTTTCATATGAGAAACATATACTGTTTTATCCTGTTAAACAGATTTTCAATTCATTCAGAATTTTTTTTAAAAAAAATCCATATTAAAACATGAAGAGTTATTATGATTTAGCAATGTTAACAATATTTCATATTTCCTAAATTATGAAAGTCTTTTTTAGTACGAAAAAATTACTTCGATTCTTTTTCCATCTTTAACTGATATCTTTATTTATTTTTAAAAATTGTGATTTTGAACATTATAAATGTCAATTTCACTAACCAGATCAAATATATTAAAATATATGGTATCGATTCAATGAAATGTTATACGATATCAAAATGATCATGTTGTAGAGCTGCCTTTTTATGTATCATTAACCAAAATTTTACTTTAATGGAATGCCCATTGGATGGAGAAGAATTTAATCGTGTGTGTTCAGCTCAACTTCTCAATTCATCTACTACAAAATTGAAGCAACCCTATTATGAGCTCTCTATGCAAGTAACTCTTTAGTATAAAGACACCAAAACTGGCAAACATTGTGATGTCCTAACGTATCATTATTTGTCAGTTGTCACTGTCAATCCCATTATCACTTGCTATGTTTCTCCGACACATTCCTACAATGGTATTTCGTAATCTCGATCGTCTAGGCAGTATTGACCTAAACAAAAGACTTAAGTATCAGCAATCACTTAATGAGCAACTGAGACGAATATTTGGCCTAGATTGTATGGAATATTTGGTTCTTCGTGGTAGTTAAACGAAGATAAAAACAGTTGAAGTAGAAGTGGTTTTGATCAAATCAGTACAAAAAAGGAGAACTTTTTGGCCTATGGTTAGAGTAACAGAGATTTATCCTGGAAAATTAGGTAGGTCGTAAAATTAAAGACATGCCCACGAATTATTTTGATCGGTACGAAGTATCTACCCACTTGAAATCCATTGTTCGCATGAAAGACTGTATATCAACAGGAAGACCTATAAAAAGGGAGGATTTTCAAGTTAATAACTTCATGAAGGACTTGTCCAGCGATGTAAAGAATCCTACTGACCTTTGAAACAATTAAGGAAGACAGGTCCCTCTAATATTCAAGACTAATAATATTCAAATTTAAGATTTCACTAAGCCTGACAGAGAGCCTTTTAGACCTCCAGAAATGGACAATACACAGACGTTGATGTTGTGCATGTCAAAGTTGAAAACTAAATACAATGGGAAATTAACATTAAAGTTGATACATATGTGAGTTTTGGAATATCTAAAATCAACGGATTAGTTAATGGTTTAAAATTCAATTTGTTTTAAGAATGTTTACTGAATTTTTAAAATTTTATGCAAACGTAAATGTTCAAAGTGATTTTCTTTTTTACGTATGCTTTTTGAAAAAAAATTAAGTATAATTTGGATTAATATAAAATTAAATTGTTTCAAAATAATATTGCTCACATTTTTTTCTCAAAATGAATAGAAAAAAGAATTAAAGGAAATTAATACAAACTCGATTATTTTCTTCTGGTTTGTTAAAGACAGTTCTTTTTATATAATTCTGCGAATAAATATTTCTGCTATTTTATTATTTGTTTATGAAATTTTATCATGCTATACATTTTAAATCCTAGGGTTAAAAAAATAGTATTTAAAGAAAGGAAGCATTAAATATATTTCATCATTTTTTTTTCTTTTAAACCGGCAACATTGAACAGACTGAAAATAATCATAGTTGTGTTTAAAATTCACTCTCTGCAATTTCAAAGCAAATGCGGCTTAGTACGTTTAATACAATATTTATACTGATTCGTCTAATTTTTTCCCCGTTCAACGAAATATGTTTGTTCTCTAAAAAAATAGTAAGCATTTATAGAGTCTAGAAACAAAATGAATCTGAATAAAGTCTTTTGATACTTGAACAGTAAATACGATTGGTTTTATCCAGAGCAAAGACGTCAATTATCATACGGTATTACGCAAGAAACAATAAATAATTCTGCACCAAAGGATGAAGATTTCAATTTTTTATAACTCCCTACGCAATGGTTTCAGATATCAAAACTTTGTCTATTAAAGTATTGCCACTCTTTTAAAAGCGACAAATTTACTAAAATAATCCAGACTGAATTACTTAGCTGGAAATGTTATAATTTCTTATATAAAATAATTTTTAACTTAATTATAGTGGTAACTTATATATTTCCTGAACAATTTTTTGTTAATGAATGCACCATAGTATTAAAGTAGTAACAATATTTAATTGTCTACAAAATAATAGCAATAGTATTTACAATAGTAACTAGAATAAATTTGCTAGCTTTTTGTTTAATACAAATTTATTCTGTTTCATCTCATATCAATTATTGAACACGAAAAAAAATTGTTTGTGTCTTTTATTTCAGATTTCAAATTACTTATTGGTAGAGGGTGTATTTCATAAAGAATACGAAGCGATATTTATATTTTTCTAGCTTTTAAACGCAATTTCGTAAGCATGACAATTTTTTATGTATACGTGTAAGAACTGACTGTCTAACTGTCTAACGCAAAAGCGTGAATTTTATACGCCAGTTGGAAAAACGCAATGCAGAAATAAGTTTTAATTTCCCTTATTCTGTTCTATACTAGTAACAATCACTTCAAAATAAATCCGAGAAATCCATTTATTGAGGACTTATAGCAATAATATAAACGCATAAAACACTTAGAAATAAATGGAATTGTTTGAAATAATCGGTCGAAAGCATGTTAAGAATAACTGTATTAGCGTGGGAAAAACATACTGTAATCTTACTCGGCCTGTATCCTATTTTAGTCTATAATCTATCGCTGTGCTAAACTTCGTCCAATTTCATTCTGCTGTTTTGTCGTGATTGACTCAAATCATCCATCCATCCAGACTTCCATATTTATAGTAGTAGTATACCGATAATAAAATGAGGAGATGATAAAATATACAGATACCTAAATCTCCTTCAAAGATAAAAAAAAATTGCAAAAAAAACAATTTGCGACTAAAATCCACTTTTATTATTGCAAATAATAGTTTGTATCTCCATTTTTAGATCACCCGGTTACAAAAGTTCGCGAGAAACATCTTTCTTTGATTCCCACGAGGCACACACTATATATAATCTTAATGGTAGAAATTATGTGTTCGTAGAATCATGAATCCCATTATTCAGAAAGAGTTGAAGCTTTCAGGTACTTACATGTATCATAAAATTCTAATTAATTCTGTTAACAACGTGACAAAATAAAATTTTAGGTTTTTTTTTTCAACGAATCATATTTGTTTCTGTCAATGTATATCTTATAAGAAATATTAAATGTTACTCTTCTATTATGTCATAAAGAATATAATTATTATTTTAATTGATTAAATTATTTCAAGAAGCAAATCATCAAATACTAAAATTTAAGACGTTAGAGCTTCTTTGCGCAGGTCCAAACTCGTTCATATTAATGTTATCTTTCCCTGCTCTTATAAACTAAAGTATTTATTCCAAATTATGATGTGGAGGTGCTCGTGATCACTTGGTCACATCGCGGAACTCCGAAACATCACGAAGTAGTCGTTGCCAATTAAATTATAAAAGAAAAATATTTTTAATATATTTTCTTAATCCATTTGCTAATTTAAACACATGGTAAAATTCCATTTAAAAAAATCAGTATGTACTATAATATTTTTCAACTGAAATTTTTTAAAAATCTTTTTTTAGTTTGAAAGTAGTTTGAACTTTTAATTCTTTCTTTTAACTTTTAACTTTCTTTTATCTGTTAAGTGAACAGGATTGAAACAACCTCTTCTGTACTCTTTATATAACAAACTCTTCATTATAGACACAAAAACTGGTAAAAGTTGTAATGTCTCCATGTAGTATTATTACGTGTTATCTGCCACTGTTCGATGTGATGTTGAGTCGAAATTAAATTCTAGACTCTTGACATACGGAACAGAAGACACTAATACACTGATCCCAATAACACCAGCGATGTGTCTCAAATACATCCCTTACAATGGTATTTCGTGATCTCGATCGTCTACTCAGTATTGACCTAAACAAAAGACTTAAGTATCAGCAATTCTGTAATGAGCAACTAAGACAAAGATTTCACCTAGAATATAAGACGCAACTTGGACTTCGTGGTAGTCAAATGAAGAAAAGAACAGTTGAAGTAGAAGTTGTTTTAATCGAATCTGTACAGAAAGGGAGAACATTTTGGGCGAATGGCTAAAGTCATCTATGAAAAGGCCTGAAATTAAAGAGTACAGGTCCTGAAATTAAAGAAATCAACCAAAGAACTTATTTGAAATGTTCGAAAAATGTATTTGCTTGAAATCCTTTGTCCCCATGAAAGATTGTAGATGAACGAGAAGAACGATAAACAGAGCGAGGATGGTAAGGTTGATGACTTCTTGAAGGACATGTCCAGAGAAGTAGCCAATCCTAATTAAATTCGTACAAAGTCGGGAAGACCAGTAGCAATTTCATCAAAAGTCAAAACTTTGAACTGTGGCCATTGGAGCTCTTAAGTTTCATTTTACCTTAAAATTTATGAAATGTTTTGATTAAATTCTTGTAATCAAAAGAAAGAAGAATGTGATGTCTCTATGCAACTATTTGTCATCAGTCATTTTTTCTTTTTTTGTAGTGGCAACAGTGTAGAAGTTGGGAAATCAAAATAAATAAAGTCAGATTTGTTTGTTTTACATGAATTGAAATTTGAAAAGAGTTAAAGACAATTTCAGCAGATAACAAACATTGTTTTCTCTATCATGAAAATATTTAAGGTAGAGTAGGATATGTTGGGTAAGTATATTCTGACACTGGCAACAAACATATCATTCAAGACATTGTAAAAGGATTACCGAAAAAAAATATATATAGTTTCAGAAATTTTAATAGATGGCGCTGTAAATAAAAAATCAGCTGTAAGAACACAAATAATCGCAAAAAAACCCTTGCTTTATGGAGTTTTTTCCTTTGCAATTTTCTATGCAGATATAAAGTAAAAGAAGATAAATAAGTGAAGAAAGTTAAATTATTATTCTAATTGAAATTTTTTCTCTGTTCCAACAGAAGTTTAAGGAAATCTTTGCTTTTCTTCTGCTATTTTGAGCGTAAAATTGGATAAAGTTGTAAAAATATAATCCTTATCATCGGGTGGTAATTTGTGAAGTTGTTTTAAGAAAACAAAGGAAATGATACAGCTGCAATTCGAGACTTTTCTCGATTTGAGAACTTACGCAAAGGACCAAGAGTTACCAAAACATGGTGGAAAACTGTTATGTGCCCCAAGCACAACAGCGCCAATGTCTTGACCAAATTACCTAAATACAAGATGGAGCACCATTACACATATCACTGTATTTACATACAGCGTTTTCTCTGACAATATTTTATTAATAATAGAGTAATAATTAGTCATGCGTTTTCGACAACCTAACAGTCTCGTTGAATACATCTTAAACCTGGTATTTTTGGATGACTTTTTAGTCATCCCCAAATCTGGTCTTAGTTAGTCTTGTTTATCGAGAACGTCTGGTGACATTGGCAGATTCGGAAGAGAGTAACACTGCATGTAAAAAGCATCGCATCATCCCAATCAGTATCAGCAAATTCAATAAGCTGTCTACAGAATATAAATTTTTACACCTTGAAGAACCCTAGTAAGGAGTTTCACCCGTATCAATAAGGTCCTTGTGATTGAATGTTCAATGCGTTCAAATAAAATGTGACTTTTCGGAATATTTTCTGGTTTACAGCGCCATCTGTCGGTTTTCTGGAAATACTTTATTTTTAGGTAATCCTTCTTCCTACATCTTGAATAGTATGTCTAACAATATCGGAAAGTTTACACTGTATAGAGAAATCAGAGTAGGGGTGTTTTAATTTGGGCGCCTACTATTTTAATAACACCTTCAAACATCCGCATCATAGTGGAGAAAATGCTTCAGCGAGCTCGAAATCAAGTACAGTTGCATTAATTTTCATGAAGTTAATATTATAAAATTCTATTCAATCCTTAGACAAATACTTTAAAATTTAGCATATTCAAGTACCCTTAAATAATGATCGTGGATCAAAGTGGCATTCCCTTTTACATATATTTTCACAAGAAAAAAAGCATATAATTTAAAAAACAAAACATAGACAGTTTTTTGATTAACACTTAAAAATTAATATCAAATATGATGAACTCAAGCTGATAAAAACTAAGTTCTTTCTTATATTTGTTTTCTTCTCAAAATTAATTATAAGTAATTTTTTTTGTTGCATGTTTGCGAACATTTTCTTAAATTTAATAAATTTTATTATAAGCGTTTAAAATTTTTTTGCAAACTCTCTATATTTTTTAAAAAAAATCTCATTATATCTTGAATGCTTGTATCATTCATTATAGGAAAAGTAGGAATAATTCACACTTAAAAATCATTTATAGGCATCTATCATCTTAGCAATTGCAGCTATCCAAAAACCTTTAATACATAATTTATAAATTGTAATGTTTCCTTAATTTGATTTTTTAGTCATTCATGTAATTTAGTCCACTTTTTATTCTTCCTACAGAAAATTTAAGTAATTTTTTTTTCTTTGAAAGTTCGACAAATAACATTTCAAAATGACCCCTGAACGAAATACAATCTTAAATAACTCAATCTTCGTGCTTCAAAGATCAAAGCCTCTAAAACTTCAATCCAAACTTTTTGACATTCGAATAACTGTCGAAAACTTAATGCTCCTCTCATTCGATTGGAGAAGCAAGCCATTAGGAACTGACAATATAAAATTAACAAACTAAAAAATTGAATTTTTATTCTGCCTATTAGAGCTCTACGTAATTTTTATTTCTTCGACACCAAGAGAAATTTCATTTCAAAATGACCACCGCACGAAACGCCACCCCAAATAGCTACATCCTCGCGCTTCAAATGGCAACGCCTCTAACACATCAATCTAAACTCTTTGTCTTTCCTATACATATCGAGTACCTTATGCTACTCCCATTCGATCGGAGAAGCACGCTTATTAAGAGTGGATTCCTTAAAATTCACTTTTACGTCTATTTTCATAAGATAAATAATCATTAAATAATTTGGTTTAATTTCAAAAATCAAAACAAGCTGAGATTTGTGTTTTAAACATAAAAAATCATACAAAAAATTAATATAAAATATGTTGAACCTCAAGCCGATAAAAACTAAATGCTTCTTTACTTTTTTTCTTCTTAATATTAACTATAAGTAATTTTTTCTTGTTGCACGTTTGCAAACAATTTTCTTTAAACTATTAAAGTTTAGTATAAGTGCCTTAAAAAATTTGGAAATCAAGAAGGAAACCATATTTAAAAAATATATCGAATTCTATCTTGAAGGAAGGTATCATTGATCATATGAAAATTAGCAATAATTCAGACTTAAAAATCATTTATTGGCCTCTATCTTCTCAGCAAATGCAACTATCCAAAAACTTTTATTACAAAATTTATAGTTATCTAACCCCTCATTGGATTTTTTAGCCTTTCATGTGAACTATTCCAATTTTTATTCTGCCTATTAGAGTTCTACGTAATTTTTATTTCTTCGACACCAAGAGAAATTCCATTTCAAAACGACCATTGCACGAAACGCTATCCCAAATATCTACATCCTCGCGCTTCAAATAACCAAAACCTCTTACACATCAATCTAAACTCTTAGTCATTTCAATACTTATTGAATATCTTATGCTACTCCCATTGGATTGGAGAAGCACGCTTAATATGAGTAGATTGCTTAAAATTCAATAGAAATAAAGTATAAATTTAAGTTTTTTCATATAAAAAGTTGTTTTAAATTATAGTGGTGCTCTAAGCATAATAAAATACTTGCACGTATGCAGTGCTCTAAACAATTGAGAATACACCTTACTTTTGCTTGATGAATTCGGTTTAAAAGAAACCAATTAAGGTAACCGCCTACGTTTGAATAAAAAATTCAGAAAAATTGGATTTTTAAAAAATATATAATAGTTTTCAGATATATTGTCAATTATAAACACTATACATACAAAAAAAATGAAAACATAATATATTTTAGAAACTGGAAAATCTTTAGTAAAATTTATGGAAATTTAATCAAAATGGTTAACATTTTACTGAAAATTATAACTAAATTTAGTTACTTACTGGAGATAAAAACAGAGCACAAATTCGTAGCCTCCTGTTGAACTTTTACGGTGACATATACTTTATTGAATAACATTTGTAAATGAAGTTTCACGATTTAAAACTTACCATTTCATTAAGCCTGACAGAGAGCACTTTAGACCTCCATAAACGGGCAATACACAGACTTCAAAGTTGTGCATTTCCGATATGGTCACTAAATACAATCGAAATCCACTTTGACAGTAAAGTTATCAGCAAATAAAATAAATTTTAACAGTAAATTGGTTAGTCAACGTTTCATAATTCAATTCAATCTTTAGGAGGTTTTATTGAATTTTGTATATTTACGAAACACAAATGATCGCTCATGATTAAAGTGACTTTTTACTATTAGGAATCATTTTTGAAAAAAAAAGGTTAAAAAATACAAAACAATCATGCTCACATAGTTTTTCGAATACAAAAAGAAGGAAATAGAATCAAGAGGAATTAATACAATTATTCTTCAGACTTATTTTTTAAGTGCGTCGCTTGTAGATAAAATCACGAATAAGTATTTCCACTATTTTATTATTTATTGAATTATGTTTCCCCAGGCTCTAAGTCTTTAGTCTAAGGCCATGAAGAGAAAAAAATAGTAAGGGAAGAAGGCATGCATAAAATATATTTCATAATTTTTTTCGTCTGCTCCGGCAAAATTGAACATGTTGTACCGATTGAAGGTCACGATACGAACCTGCGACGCTAAGGCCAGTAGCCGAGTAACATAGCCACTATACAAAAAGTTGACTTCAGTATCGTAGATGTTATCTGGCTTATGAAGCTAGAGCCACAATGTTAAAATTAATCAACGTAAAGATTAAAAGTCACTCCCCGTAATTTTTAAACATACGCAGGTATCCAATGTCATTTAATACAATATTTATGCTGATTCACTTTTTTTCTTCGTTCAAACGAAGTGTGTTCAATATTTGAAAATCCGTCTGCATTTCAAGATTAAGACGAAATGATATATCTAATGTTTTTTTTTAATTCTTGAACAGTAAATAGTAAAGAGTTTTTCTTTTCAGAACCAAAGCTACAAGTAACACATCATTATATAAGAAGGAACAACCTGCAATTCAGCACCAGAGAATGAAGATCTCAATTCTCTGCAACCCCCCATGCGACGGCTTCGGCACTGAACTCTTATCTTCAAAAATAATTAGTCACTCCTATTAATTCCATTTGAGTGATTTTTATTTACTACTATTCACAGAACTATGAACCGGATGTGAAAGAACAAACATGGAAGGATTCACGGGGCGCCTAGCCCCGGCAGGGGCTTATCCCCGGTAAATTACTGTGTAAATAGTGACCTAACAGTCAATAAGTTGCCGTGGAATGTTAGGAAGAAGCGACTATCAACTGCACACACATGGCTACCGAAGCTGGAGTGAGAATCTTGGTAATGATGGGTTTCCCGGGGCACCTAGCTCCTCTGGAGCTTATCCCCTGTCATGATGGTAGTTGGAGCAGCTTGGCGGTCAGTTGTTGTCGTTGCCTCTTCGAAGATCGTCTGAAGTGGCGGGGAGCCTGGAACTCTTCTTATACTGGCAGGGTGGGTGAGGTGGCGTGTGTCAGGACGCATAGTTATTGGCTAAGTTAATGGAGGGGTGGGGCTATGGCTCCTTGTCAAGAGATATTGAGAATTAAGAGAGCAAAGGAAGTTAAAGTTTTAATTACTATGAGGGAAAAAAAAAAAAAAAAAAAAAAGTGATAAATTATTAAATCTGTTAATCCAGAAGGATGTTCCTGGGTCGTCTAATTTTCTTATTTGGGGTATAGTTGGGGATGCTTAATATTGCTTCATTATTGATATTATAAAGGTTATCAAAGAATTTAATGGCGAGTTTTTTAACAAATTTAATTAGGGGAGGGTAATCAAGAGCTTTGTACATGTATCTATTTTGCATGAACCATCTCATTTCACATATTCTTCTAATTAGGTTATTTTGTAGCATTTCAATTAGCTTAAGATTAGTTTTAGGAGCATAGCCCCACACTGGGCAAGCATACGTGATTACTGGACGCAAATAAGCAGTGTAAATAAGCATTTTGTTTTTCCTGGTCAATTTGGAGTCTCGAGAGAGTAAGGGGAAAAATTTACGAGTTAGGTCTCGAAACTTTTTAGTAATATAAATGAAATGGGGTTTCCAAGTTAATTTTGTGTCCAATATGACTCCTAAGTATTTACATTCCTTAGACCACGGGATGATTTGATTTTTAATTATGAGAGGGGGGAATTTATTTAAACAGTTACTCCTAGAAAAAGTCATGGCTTCAGTTTTAGATGCATTAATAGTAATTTTCCATTTCGAGAACCAGTCTTCAAGAGATTTAAGATGTCTGTTAAGTGCAATGGTAACATATTTAGGGTTGTTGTTACGCGCAAGTATTGCAGTATCGTCCGCGTAAATAGATAGCATGGTGTTGAATTGTTTAGGTATATCATTAATAAATATGGAAAAGAGAACCGGCCCCAGCTTGGATCCTTGAGGGACTCCTGCTAAAATTGGTTTAGTGACTGAGAAGACTTTGTTTAATTTCATCCTGAAGGATCTTTCGCTGAGGTAGGAAATTAAGATTTTGACTAGGTGCGGGGGTACATTGTAAGTAATTAACTTGTAAATAAGGCCTTCCAGCCAAACTCGGTCAAAAGCCTTCTGAATGTCTAAAAACACTGCTGCCGATTTTTGTTTACGGGAGAGACCTTCTTCGATATATTCTATCACCCTAACTAACTGGTGAGTGGTTGACAGGTCTTTGCGAAAACCGAATTGCTCTGCGATGAGAATGTTATTAATTTCAAGGTGATTGTTCAGTCTGGATAAAATTATATGTTCTGCTATTTTGCTGATTGAGGGTAAAAGGGAGATTGGTCTGTAGCTGGTAGGATCGGTGGGATCTTTCCCAGGTTTTAGAATCGGTACGACGGCCGCAGTTTTCCATGATTTCGGAAAGTATCCAAATTTTAGCATATTATCTATTATAATTGTTAGGAATGCTATGTAATTAAGGGGGAGGCATTTAATCATTTTATTGCTAATATTGTCAATACCTGGGGCTTTTTTCACATTAAGTGTGTTAATATAATTAGTTACTTCGTCTATTGTTGGGGGGGTGTAATCAGTAAAAATTTGCGGGAGAGAATCCTGAAAGCTTTTGACGGTGTTATTTACGAGTTTCTCTGTTTCAAAATCAGTCGTATCATTAGGTTTAAATTGGTTCTCCAGGCTGATAGCCAGGCAGTTTGCTTTGTCAATTTCAGTGTTTGCAATACTTGTTTGGCCATTTAGGGGCGGAATCTTGTGTTTTCTAGTTTTGTGTGATTTAACTAATTTCCATAAAGTACCATCATCAGTGTTGGCGTCTATGATCCTGTTGACAATGATATTATTTTCAATTAAGGTCCCGAGTTTTTCGATTTCCTTGTTAATTCTGTTCATTAGTCTCTTGAAAACCGGGTCTCGGGTATTTTGAAAACTCTTTCTAGCAAAGTTTCTATCTCTTATCAGCGTTCGCATTTTGGGATCTACGTATTTTTTATCAAAATTAATGGGAGAGGAGGCTTGATTCTTTGCATTTAGTAAGTTTTCCTCGAAGGTTTTAATCTTATCCTCAAGTTCTTCGCTGTTTTTGAATTCGTGTTGAAGGGTGGTTTCTGATTGGCTGAGGATCTGAGAGTATTTATGCCAGTCTGTCTTAAAGGCGGAGGCACCGTTCGGGAGAGAGTATTTTAGATAGAACTGTAGTAGTACGGGGTTGTGGTCGGAGCTGAGCTCTGCCAGAGA
This sequence comes from Argiope argentata, assembly GCA_026289955.1. Classification (NCBI taxonomy): domain Eukaryota; kingdom Metazoa; phylum Arthropoda; class Arachnida; order Araneae; family Araneidae; genus Argiope; species Argiope argentata. The sequence goes on from JAOUZG010009666.1 coordinate 29,808, forward strand.
TTCAATTTCAAAGGGATAGTGGAAGTCTTTTACGAGCGTTAGGTCAATTATGCTGGATGAATTGGGGCCAAATCTTGTTGGGGTGTTAGGAGCAATTATTTCGAGCCCGGCCTGTAGGGCGAAGTGGTATAGGGCATTACCTCTAATATTTAGTCTATTGCATCCCCAGCTAGTGTGGTGAGCGTTGAAATCTCCACAAAAAATTTGATTAGGGCCAGTTTGCATTAAAAGTTCTAGATCAAAAATAAAGTTAGAGTTATTTACAGTGGGGGGGAGATAAGCAGAAATTAGAGTGATCGGTTCTTTATTTTTAAATTTAAGGCTCACCACAGTAGCTTCTACGTGTTGTAGTAAGGGTGGGGGGACCTCATTGTGAGGTAGGCCGTTTTTAATTAAGATCGCGGTACCTCCACCTGCTTGATTATTTCTGTAACTATAATAAGAGAAGTAATTAGCTAGAAAGATTTTTCTCTGTGGTCTAAGGTGGGTCTCTTGCAGCATTATTATATCGGGGTTATACTTATTTACGAAGTTACGGAAATCATGAATTTTATTGCTAATGCCATTTGCGTTCCAGTAAATTACGCGAAGGCTATTGAGTTGGAATGTTAATTACTAGAGGGATTAACCTTAGGGCTTATGGAGTCTAATAATATAAGGAGTTTTTCTTCAGTATTTCTAGCATTTCTGAGTCTTTTTAAGCCTTCTAGCAGGCCTGGACATTCTTGCATGAATTTTTTGAGTTCAATTAGACCCTCGAAGAGACCCCCAACGTTTGTTGTGATCTGTCCTGGGTTACGGTTAGGATTAGCATTGTGCTGTGGCGCCATCTCTTGACTAGCTGTGGGATTAATTTGGCTCACTGGCGCCAACTCTTGCTGAGGGGTGGCATTAAACAGGCTGGCGTAGCTGACGTTATTTCTAATTAGTGATTTTGTTCTATCAAAAAATCTGGCTCTGTTGGCAGTTGGGTTATTCGGTTTTGGGTAATGAGGACATCCTCTGTAGGAGGCAATATGCCCTTTCTGGCCACAATTGATGCATGTGGGTGATTCAATGGTTTGATTGATGGAGCATTCATTAGTTTGGTGATTTTCACCACATTTGAGGCAGCGAGGCTTCATGGAGCAATTCTTGGCTGTATGGTTGAACAAATTGCATCTATAGCATTGCGATATTGTGTTTCTGCCTCGAAATTGCTCGACAGTTACACTGAGGTAATTAATGTGATCAACTGAAAAAATTTTTTCGGCCTCTTGTGTTCTGTTTAGTTCTATTAAGTAGAGTGGAAGTGGTAGTTTTGTCCTGAATTGAGTCATCTGGGATACCTTAGTTACTGGAAGATCTTTCTCTAATAGATTACCTTTAATTTCGTCAGTGCAATAGTTGGGAGGGAGTCCCCTCAAGACTGCTTTTAATGGTCTTTGACTTTTGGGTGTAATAATATAGAAGTCGTACCCTTGCTGCTGGCTAAATTTTACAATTGCTTGATGCTGATCAATTGAGGAGGGGAAAATTTTTACGAACTCTCTACTAAATTTATTTATAGTTTCTCCGCAGGTTAGTCGTATGGCCCTTAGAATTTCTCCATATTTTTCAGAAAATTTTAACATTATCGGGGGTATTTTATTTTCGACTGGGGCAGTAGTTTCATTATCATTTACATTGTCATCTAATTTGAGTCCTTGAAATTTGTTAAACACAGGAATTTCGTGGTTAACATTTAAAATACGTTTAGTGTTTTTTGCGGTTTTCCGCTTTGATGGCGACTGAAAAGGTATTTCAGTTTCGTTACTAGGGGTCTGGGGGTTAGCTTTAGATTTATTACAATTGCCGTCCTGACACTGAGAAATAGATTCCAACTCACCCTGGTAGTGCTGAATGTTGGCGTGGGTTTCGGCCTTCATCTGCATCATTCTTTGGACCCTCGGGGTGAGCGGTTCTGAAGCACCTCTCTGAATTTCAATAATTTGTCTATCGAAGAATAGGAGCTCGTTCTTTGCGAGCCTGATTTCCAGGAGTAATCTTTCTTTACGCTGGCAGTCATCACAGGTATTGTAGCATTGTGTAGGTTGCGGCGAAAAATTATTTGAATCGCGGTCTACTATCATCTCATTACTAACATCAACACGAAGTCTTTTGTTCGACTCCCCGTTTCCTTCCGCAGCTGGTCCTGAAAAGGACGAGTCGGGCGTAGGAGGAATAGTCACTACCGGCGTGGTCATGGAAACTTCAAAGCGTGGTGGAGCTGGAGGGAGCACGTCCATCCAGGTCAAACCCCTGCACTCGAAAGCTGGAGTGAGAATCTTGGAACGACGCCAGGTCTTAAGTAGTGGAATCAGGCAGCGGTGGAGAACCAATCAGATGGCAGGATTGCTGAGGCAGAAGAGATGGCTTTACTGGAACATCGTGTAGAGGTTTTTGGCTTTGAACTTGGGTGGGTGAGGTGGTGAGCGTCAGGACTCATAACTATAGGTTGTTATTTGGGTGAGGGTGCGGGAGTATACCATTGCCGCAGTAAAAAGAGAATATATTTAAAAAATTTAAAAGGTAGAAGATTAAAGTTTAGATAAGAATATTACGAGGTCTTTTACTTTTAGGATTAGGGAGATAAATGGGTATATTAGCAACTGCATCATTTTCAATATTACAAAGATTGTTAAAGAATTTAGTAGCAAGTTTTTTAATAAATTGTTTAAGGGGGGGATAATCAAGACATTTATACATATCAGTATTGTGCATATAAGGCCTCATGCCACAGAAATTTCTAATTATATTATTTTGGAGCCTTTCAACTAATCTTAAGTTAGATTTGGCGGCATACCCCCACACAGGACAGGCATAAAAGATTACTGGACGCAAATAGGCAGTGTAAATAAGTATTTTATTAGATCTAGACATTTTGGAGTTCCGAGAAATTAAGGGGTAGAATTTACGAGTTAGGTCTCGGAACTTTTTGGTAATATAAATAAAGTGGGGTTTCCAGGTTAGTTTTTGATCAAGTACAACGCCTAAATATTTACATTCCTTAGACCACGGGATAATTTGGTTTTTAATTTTAAGAGGGGGGGACTTTAATTTACCAGTAGATTTATTAAATAAAATTGCTTCGGTTTTACTAGCATTAATCTCTATTTTCCATTTCGTGAACCAGTCCTCAAGAGTTTGAAGGTGTCTATTGAGAGCTATAGTGGCGTAGTTAATATTTTTGTTTTTAGTTAGTATGGCTGTGTCATCAGCATATAAGCACATCATGGTGTTAAATTGCTTGGGGATATCATTAATAAATAGAGTGAATAATATCGGACCTAGTTTAGATCCTTGTGGGACACCAGCCTGAATATTTTTGGTATCAGAGAATTCCTGATTAATTTTGATTTTGAAGGATCTGTCACTGAGGTACGATATTATGATTTTGATTAGGTGTGGGGGGATTTTGTAGTTTATGAGCTTGTAAATAAGGCCATCTAGCCAAACTCTGTCGAAAGCCTTCTGAATGTCAAGGAAAACAGCAGCAGTTTTTTGCTTATTTTCGAATCCTGATTCAATAAATTCAACAGCCCTAAGGAGTTGATGAGTTGTTGATAGATTTCTGCGAAAACCGAACTGTTCCGGCATGAGGATGTTATTATTGTCAAGAAAATTATTTAATCTATTGAGTATAATATGTTCAGTAATTTTACTAATAGTTGGTAGGAGGGAAATTGGTCTATAGCTTACTGGGTCGGTTGGGTCTTTGCCGGGTTTTAATATGGGGATAACTGCAGCTGTTTTCCAGGTTGAGGGGAAATATCCGAATTTAAGACAATTATGAATAATTAAAATAAGCAAATTTTTAAAGTTATCAGGGATATTTTTTAGCATTTTATTACTAATATTGTCGATGCCGGGGGCTTTTTTGACATTAAGTTTTTTCAGTTGGTCATTAATTTCAATCAATGTTGGGGGGGAAAAATCATTAAATTCAGTTGGTAAATGTTTAAGAAAGCTTTCAACTGTATTATTTACAGCTTGTTCTGTATTACTGTCGTGTAGGTTATTTAATTGAAATTGTTTCTCCAGGCTAAGAGCCAGGCAGTTTGCTTTATCTTTATCAGTTAATGCCATACTAACCGGGCCTTTAAGGGCCGGAATTCTTAGTTTTTTATTTTTGAAGGGCTTGACTAATTTCCAGATAGAACCATCTTCCGTGTTAACATTGATAAGTTTGTTTATAAATTCTTTATTTTCAAAGTTACTATTAATTTTTTCAATTTCTTTATTCAGAGAGTTCATGAACCTCTTGAAAACTGGGTCACGGGTTTTTTGATATTTTTTCCTGGCAAAATTTCTGTCTCTGATGAGTGATCTTAACCTAGGATCAAGGATAGTTGTGGGGTTGACGAGGCGCCTAGCCCCGCCAGGGGCTTAATCCTCGAAAATGATAGGTTTTGAGTGGCCTTGCTGTAGAGAGAGACTTGATCCTCTGCGATGAGCACTGGGAATGAGGGAACACAGGCTGGAGCAGCAGACTTTAAAACCTCGGTTCTGGAGGGATGGGGTGAGGTGGCGAGTAGCAGGGCTGCATGTGATTGGTTAATCGTAGGTAGGGGTGTGGAGGTATGGGTTTGAGCAGTGGGATGACTGTGTATTTTAAGTATGAAGAGATAAAAAATTAAGAATGATTGCAATTAATTACAAATAGTTAATTTAAAGAGGATGAGTAGAATTTACGTTTAATTAAAGTTAATTAAAGTTAAGCAGAATGTTCCTGGGCCTTCTGAGTTTATTATTTGGGAGGTAGTTAGGGATTTTAGCAATAGCTTCATTGTCTATGGATTTTAGGTTGTCAAAGAATTTTTTGGCTATTTTCTGTATATATTTTTTGAGAGGTGGATATTTTAGAGATTTGTACATATTTGTGTTAGGCATATACCACTTCATGTTGCATATGTTTCTGATAAGAACATTCTGAAGTAATTCTACAGATTTAATATTACATTTAGGTGCATACCCCCACACCGGACAAGCATATGTAATTACTGGACGCAAATAGGCAGTGTAAATAAGTATTTTGTAGTCTCTAGGCAATTTAGAGTTTCGAGAAATTAAGGGAAAGAATTTACGAGTTAGGTCTCGAAACTTTTTAGTTAGGTAATTAAAGTGGGGCTTCCAAGTTAATTTTTTGTCTAATATGACTCCTAGGTACTTACATTCCTTAGACCACGGGATTATTTGATTTCTTAATTTGAGGGGGGGGAATTTTTTATTAGAATTAAATCTAGCAAAATATATGGCCTCTGTCTTGGTAGCATTAATTTCGATTTTCCATTTAGTGAACCAGTCTTCAAGTAATTTTAGGTGGCGGTTAAGTGCAATGGTAGTATAATTCGGGTTTTTGTTGCGCGCTAATATTGCAGTATCATCAGCGTACATACATAGTAAGGTATTAAATTGCTTAGGGATATCATTTATGAAAATAGAGAAGAGAACTGGCCCCAGCTTAGATCCTTGCGGGACACCTGCTTGAATGGGTTTGATCTCAGATAGAACATTGCTGAGTTTAATCCTGAAGGATCTATTGCTGAGGTATGATGTAATAATTTTGATTAGGTGTTGGGGAATTTTATATGTTATGAGTTTGTGAATAAGGCCTTTGATCCAAACTCTGTCGAAAGCTTTCTGGATATCTAAGAATACTGCGGCAGTAGATTGTTTATTTTCTAGACCTTCCTCTATAAATTCGACTACTCTAAGAAGCTGATGGGTTGTTGATAAATTTTTTCTAAAGCCGAATTGCTCAGGTGTGAGAATATTGTAATTGTCAAGATAGTTGTTGAGTCTGTCCAAAATTATTTGTTCGGCTATTTTGCTTAGAGTTGGGAGAAGAGAAATGGGGCGATAGCTGTTAGGTAAAGTTGGGTCCTTGCCCGGTTTAAGAATTGGGATAACAGCTGCGGTTTTCCATTTATTGGGGAAGTATCCGAATTTTAGCATATAATTAATTATTTTGGTCAGAAAAATAATGAAGTTTTCAGGTAGATTTTTGATCATGACATTGCTAATCCCGTCGATTCCAGGGGCTTTTTTAACATCAAGTTTTAAAATATAATTTTTGATTTCGTTTGCAGTGGTGGGAGAAAAGTCATTAAATTCTTGAGGGAGTGAATCCAGAAAGCTGTCAACTGTATTATCCACAATTTGTTCTGTCTCTGCGTGAGTTATTTCATTCAGTTTAAATTGGTTCTCAAGGCTTATAGCCAGGCATTTTGCTTTGTCATTATCATCTACTGCAATATTAGACTGGCCTTTAAGGGGCGGAATTTTTTGTTTTTTAGTTTTATACGTTTTGACTAATTTCCAAAATGAACCGTCCTCAGTTTTAGCGTCTGCGATTTGGTTGACGATTTCATTGTTTTGTAATTCTCTTCCCATTTTGTCTATATCCTTATTGAGTCTATTCATGAATCTCTTGAAGACTGGATCTCTAGTTTTTTGAAAATTCCTCCTGGCGAAATTACGATCGCGGATAAGGGATCTAAGTTTGGGGTCTATGTGCTTCTGCAAGTTTAAAACTGGAGTTTCTGCTAGTTTTTTGGCTTTATTGACTTGCTCTTCGAAGTGAGTGACTAGATTTTCAAGTTCAGTGGAGTTTGAGATTACGTCGAAATTCGGGGTCTCTGATTGGTTGAGCGTGAGTTTGAAATTTTTCCAGCTGGTACTATAAGTAGAGGAGGATTTTGGCAGAGAGTAGTTGAGGAAGAAATTTAGTAGGACTGGGTTGTGGTCCGAGCTGAGCTCTGGTACCGAGAAAATCTCATATGGGTATTGAAACTCTCTGACTATAGTTAGATCGAGTGTGTTTGCTGAGTTGATTCCAAATCTAGTAGGGGTGGGGGGAGCAATAATATCGATACCGGCCTGATCAGCGAAGTGGCGTAGAGAATTACCTTTAGGACAATTTTTCTTACATCCCCAGCTGACGTGGTGTGCATTAAAATCACCGCAAAAAATTGGGTTAGGCCCTAGTTTCATTAAAATTTCTAAGTCTAAAATAAAATTAAAGTTATTAGCATTAGGAGAAATATAGGTGGAAATTAGAGTTATTGGTTCATTTTTGTTTAGGTTAAGCTGCACCACTGTCGCTTCTACACTCTGTAGTAAAGGGGGGGTGACCTCTTTGTGAGGTAGACCGTTTTTAATAAAGATGGCAGTTCCACCACCTGCCTGATTAATTCTGTAATTATAATAGGAGAAATAGTTCGCCAGGAAGATTTTTCTTTGTGGTCTAAGGTGGGTTTCTTGCAATAGAATTATTTCGGGGTTATACTTATTTACAAAGTTACGGAAGTCATGAATTTTGTTGTTAATGCCATTTGCGTTCCAGTAAATTACGCGAAGACAATTACGTTTGAATTTTAGCCAATATTAGTTAAACCCTGTTCACCAAGAGCTGATAAAAGGATTAAAACTTTTTCTAAGGGGGAGGATGCATATTTCAATTGCCTTAATGCTTTGAGAAGGTTAGGAATTTCTGTCAGGAGTTGTTGCATCTCCCTCATAGCTTCCGCGACTGACTGGAGGTCTGAGGGTACAGTGTTAGCGTTTTGTTTACTAAGGATCGGTCGCTCAGGTGGCGCCATCTCTTGACGGGAAGTGCTGTTTAAAAGGCTGGCGTAAGAGACATTTTCTCTGACTGCAGATTGATTTTTGGAGAAATAGTTTTGTCTATTTGCTATTGCGTTGGGAGGTTTCGGAAAAGCTTTGCAACCGCGATAGGAAGCGATATGCCCGGTTTCTTGACAATTAATACATATTGGGACCGGTATGGGTTCTTTTGTAGGGCATTCGCGAGTTTCATGATTTTGACCACACTTAAGACATCTGGGTCTCATGTTACAATTTTTTGCGGAATGGTGAAAGTGGTTGCAACGATAGCATTGTGCGACAACTCCTCTGCCTCTATATTGTTCTATTGTGACGCTCAGATAGTTTATATGTTTAATCTCGAATATTTTGTCTGAGTCCTCACCTCTGGTTAACTCCACGAGGTATAATGGTAGTAAATTTTTAGTTCGATTTTGGGTCATCTGACTGACTTTAACAATCGGTAGATTATATTTAACTAAAGCTTCTTGTATCCTCTCGGCTTTGAAATCGTAAGGCAGTCCCCTAATTACGACTTTAAGAGGTCTCAGGTTTCTTGGTGTAATTAGGTAATAATCGTAGCCTCGCTCATTGCATCTTTTTTGTAAAGCCTTATGTTGATCTGCGTCCTTTGGGTAAATTTTGACAAAGTTTTTATTCAGTTTGTTGGTAGTTGGGCCGCATGTTTTATTTAAATCATGCAACATTTCTTCAGCCTGATCAGTGTAACTAAGCATAATTGGTGGGATTTTAGTAATTGGCTCATTAACTGGTTCGGGGGTGGTTTCCGATTCCTCAATATTTAATGCGCTGAATCTGTTTTGTAAATGTAAATTATTATTGGCAATTTGGGGGGGACGGGTTCTTATTTTCCTCTTGGGGGAGACAGTTTGAAATTGATTTTCGTTCTCATTAGGGTTAGTAGGGAAGAGGGATTCTTTGCAGCCCTGACAATATACATAGGAGTTACACTCACCCCTGCAGTCTTCTAATTGTTTGGCCAGCTGGCTTCTCAGTGCCTCAGCAGCATTGACGGCATTCTGGTCAACGGGGATGTGTCTTCTAACACTCAGAAGAAAGATAACTTGCGAATCTAGTTTTCCTCTCAAAACATCAGCGTTGAGTTGCAAGTTGAATTTAGCGATGCAATTTGGGCATGGTGTATTGTTCGATATTGTTTGAGTATCTGTCGTCTCATTGTCTACTGACATCTCATTTCTTATTTCATTTACTTCACCACATCTCCTTTTCGCTAACTCAGTAGCCCCTTCCATCACTGGCCCTGAAAAGGGCGAGTTGGAACTACAGGTAGCTCCACTAACAATAGAATTCAGATTGGTTGTTTGCGTGAACGAGCTGGAAAGCATACGACCTCCCAGTCCAAACCCAAGCACTCGAATGACTCGAAATGACTCGAATGATCTTAACCTAGGATCAAGAAAAACAATTTGTTTAATTTATAAGAAAATCTTTTTTATATATAGTGATAGCTTTAAAAAACTCATGGATATTATTTGTTATCGAGTGGATTCCACCACAGCATCAAATCAGCAACAATATTTGATTGTAAAGTCTACTTATTCATAGTAGTAGCAATAACTTAACAATAACTGGAGTACATTTTCCATAGTTTTGTTTAATAAGCATTTATTCTGAATTTATCGGAAAATAAGATAATGCATCAAATTAAAAATAGTTATTGCAAAATAGTTTTTAAGGAATCTCTAGTTTAATATGATAAATACTGAAAAATAATAATATTTTAAGGCGACCAGAGACTTTTAAAATGACTTTTTGCAGTTTTCACCTTAACAACTTGACATTTTACAGGAAGTAATTGAAACACTATACAATATGATCCACAACATTTTAAAGCATTATATTAATTTATTAATGAGATGGTAGGTTTAATGTAATATAATATTAACGATAAATAACGTTATGAAAAATATTTAAGAGGCTTCAGATTTGTTCAAAAGCACTCCTATTGTTATTATTACATTCTCTAACTCTTTTCAAGCAAAAGTTGATATTAAACTGGAAATTTGAGTACGTAATATTAAAATTGACCAATATAATACCTTAAAACTACTGATTTTTTAAAAAACAAATTAAATAATTTTGAGTTAATATATTGGTCAATTTGGATATTTCGTACTCAAACTTCCAGTTTATTCCCAACTTTTGTTTCAAAAGAGTTAGAGAATGTAATAATAAAATCATTTTAAAGGTCCCTGGTCGATGTAAAGGTTCATATCCGCATAGATAATTTTAATCTTAACCGAAGAAAAAAAATTACTTTCGATTTTTATAGTTAGAAGTAAAAATAGTTTTCACATGTAGTAAGTGTGTGACAAGGGGGCAATGTGCCGTCCTCGGTAAAAACAACAACAACAACGTTTATTTGGCATAAAGAACACGACGGCATTGACAACAAATATTTTCAGTCGAGACGAATGCTCTACAACACTCTTCAGCAGACTGCAGGCTACAAGTAGACATCGACCGTATCTCACAAATTGGATTGACAGAATTTAGCAGGAGAGGGAATCCTCGGATCTCTCCAAGCGGCTAAATGTCTTACTGTTTCCTAGCTTTAGATGCCTACTTACAGTCACATGACTGGCTGTTCCACACCTGACTGCAAACCACAGCACTTGGCACAGAGTCGAACAGCACTCGATTGGACTCCGCATAAGGCTGGTAATCTGCCGTTGCTTCTCTGTCCTCTCAAAAATTCGTTACTTTTCTTCTGCTCCAACTTCGCTTCCTGTTTAATTCACCTCACAACTAGAACTTGGGGGCCTTTAATTGCTCCGGTTAATAAAGTATCCAGTAATATCCTTTTAGCCGCCAAAGTCACCAAATTCATCACCAAGTCGCCAAATGGTCGGAGAGTGGTTCCCTCCTAATCTGAGATCACTTACATATCTCCCGCTCGGAAAGCAACAGATCTGATCGTGAAAGAAAATTCTTACGATTACACTATTTTGTTGTTGTTGTGGCTGCTTCTTATGGAACTTACCATGGATAAGCTCACTGAGGTGGTCATAGATTTAATCCTAATTAGCGTCTTTTGTTTTTCAGTGACGCCATTTAGTGCTGTCTCATCACATTATCATGCACACTTAATTTTTTACAAGTGGGCAATTAAGACCACCTTACAGATAGTGCACAGAACAACCATGACCGAAAAAGGGACGCCCAGTTCACGGTGAAGACTTACTACCCCTAAGCCAAGAAAGAAAGGCTGTAGAAATACACCGTTTGATGAAATATTCTTGAGACAACAATAAATTTTCAAACAGGTAAATTGCCAGAATTAGTTATATTTTTCAACAAGAGATAGCGCTGCATCCTAGAAAAATCTAAAGTCGATCTTTTCCAAATATCAACCATGCGCATAAATAATTAATTAGGTTAAGTAATGTATCTTATGTAATTATTAATGGCGATATCTCAGAACGAAATGAGCAAAAAACCCGCGTAAACGTCTCAGGCGGGGGTGGATTCACATGAAGAACAGATGTATTGCTCCAGTTGTTCAAATGTTTATATCCTTTACTGTATCTCTTTTCGGTCCTTTGGTAACATTAAATTTCCGTTTAAAACTTGGTTCAACAACACTGTCTTCTGGGCGGTGGAATTCCAACACCTGAAATATCTTCTTTTTCAAGGAATAAATCCTTTTCTTTTCCCAGCAATCTTTCCATATCTGAACCGCACACGCTTTCAAATCACTAGCAGGCCCCTCTGTTGTTGTAAATTGTAAATAATTTTGCAAATTTGTTTGCCTGAAATTAGATACAAAAAAATCATTCATTATAATTTTAACTTAATTTCTCTATTAATCGAGAAACTGATCCCCTGAATTGAATCCCCTTTTTCAGAGCTTTCTATCCAAAGGACTGCTTAGTGTAAAGGCCCCGAAATTGTGGAAATGCTATTGAAAACTTGTAACAAATCATTAAAAGGTTTTTTCCAGAAGCACCGATAGATGTCATTTTAAAAGAAAAACATTCTCTGCCGGCACATATAATCATAAAAAGAAATACTTGCAATGCGAAATTTCCATTTTTAATTTCTATCCAGTTATGAAAGAAAAGAAGATATAAAAAAGTTAAGACAGTTAAACTACCATTGTAAATGCAATTTCGCCCAGTCAGCACAAAATTGTGAAGAAACCTTTGCTTTCATTCTACTGTTCTGAGCACAAAATTAGACTAAGATGGGAAATTATCATTTTTTTATTCACACCTTATTCGTGAAATTGTTTTATAAAAACAAAGAAAATGTTAGAGTTGCAATTCCAGACTTTTGTCCATTTGGGAATTTATGCGAAGGAACAGAAGTTACCAGAACAGGCTCGAAAATTGAGTTGTATTCCTTGTGCAACAGTGCCAATGTCTCAATACAGTTACCTTCGTGCAAGATGGAGAGCTTCCACATATTGGACTCAGTTTACGCAGAACAGTTTCTTCGGCAGCATTTCATTAATGATGGAATCACACGTTTACTGCAACCTAACCATCTCGTTGTACACATCTTAACCGTGGTATTTGTGACTTTGGGGATACTTAAAAAATCTTGTTTATCAAGAACGTGAGGTAATTTGTCAGATTTGACAGACAGTATCACTTAGTCTGTCTTTAGCTTTGGGTTTGATTCAAATGTGATGCTTCTTTCTGTGAAAAGCATTCTCATTGCTATCTGCAGTTGATCAAGCTGTCTGCAGAAAGTGGGTTTTGCACCTTGAAGAACCACATTGAACAATTTACTCGGCATCCATAAGTTTCTTGTGATTGGATATTTGATACGCTCAAATGAAATTGGTATTTTGTGTCTTTTCAGCATGTTTTCCATTATATAGAGCTGTCTGTAGCTGTTTCTGGAATGAATGATTTTATCGCGCAATTCTTATGAAATTGGCAGATTTGAAAAAGAGTATTACCCTGCACGAGAGAAGCATCCCACTCTCCCAATTACTATTTGTATTTCAACAGGCTATCTGAAGAAAGCAGATTTTTCACCTTAAGGAGTTCTATTAAGCAGTTCACCTCGCATCGATAATGTCCTTGTAATTTAATGTTTGATACATTCAAATAAAATTTGCATTTTGCGTATTTCCAACATTTTTTTTTGTGCAGTGTATCTGTAGTTTTTGTAGAAGTACCTTTTTTTTCACGTAATAATCATCCCCTTCTCTAGAATAGAATATAAAGAATTCTATCGCCTTTACACTGAAAGGCCCGATGTATAGAGAGCTCCAAGTAAGGGCATTTTAATTTTGACCTCCTTCTATTTTAATGATACCTTGATATATTCGAATCACAGAGGAGAAAATGCCTCAGGAAGCTCGAAATCAAAGATAGTTACAAAACATATCATAAAGTTAATAATATAAAGTTCAATTCAATTCCTAGGCAACTGTAAAACTTTAGTTTGCAACCCTAAAAATTGACTGTTGATCAAAATGATATTTGCATTTACGTATATTTTCAGCCAACTTTCTGGCACATAGGTAATGCGTCTTCCTCATGTTCTAGAACTCCTGGTTTGGACATGGTTGTTCTTCTGTGTGCTATCTGTGAGATGTGTGACAGTGCCCCCCCGGTAAAAAGGGGCTGTGCAAGCAAATATGGTGAGTGCGTGTAGCTAAGTAGTAATCTCGGCCCTACTTCAAAAACAAGAGACGGTCCTTTTGGCTTAAATCTGCTACTGTATGAGCGAGGCGCTTGTCATAGGCAATTGCCATAAGTATATTTTCAAGAGAAAAAAATATTTAAGTAATTTAATATGTTTTAAAAATTAAAAAAAACGTGCTCATATTTTTGCTTAAAATATAAAAAGTATTTTAAATATATGATGAAAAGAATATAATAAAAACGCAATTATTTTCTCTCTCTCTCTCTTTTTTTTTATTACATGTGTAATAAATTTTTCCTTAAGCTATTGAATTTTAGTTTAAGAGTATTAAAAAAAATTCAAATTAAGGAAGAATATCATATTTAAAGAAATATTTTATAATTTTATCTTGAAGCAGATCATCATTGATCACTTAAAAATTATGCATTGATTAGGGTTTAAAAATCATTTATAAGCCCCTATCTTCTATGATATTCCTACTGGTCCAAAACTTTTCATACAAAATTTATAAATTGTAATGGGACCCTATTTAATTTTTTTAGTCGTTCACATAATCCATTCCAATTTTTACTTCCTACAATGATGATTATCATTAGAGAATAAGAGCAAGATAATTTGTATACGACAATTTCATGACACTCAAGGTGAAAGTAGAATGTTCTTTGCTTCAAATAGTAAAAACTCTTTAAACACTTCGAAAGTCGAACCACTATTGAATACATAGCGCTACTTCCATTTATTGGAGAAACGCCTATATTACTTAAATTAACGTAGTAAGAATGTGCTAAAGCAAGCAGTTTGAATTTTATGTTATATTTTTTTTTAAAATTATAGTGGTGCTTGGAAAATGATATATTATTTGCATGTATACAGTACGCTAAGGCATTGAGAGCATGCCTTACTTTTACTTGATAAATTCATTTTAAAAAGAAACCTATGAATTAGTTGCAGTCTAAAGGAAATTGCAGGCCTAAATTTAAATATTTTTAGCAGTACGAACTCCACAAACCCATTGCGGTGTCGAGTTCATTGTAAACAGCCATCATACATAACACATACAGTCCCCCTACATCAATACCATTGAGAATCTGCTTGCTGTAATCTAAATAGCAGCCCATAAAAGCAGAATTTGAAACTAAATTAGATTTAAAGAAGTGTTGCGGGGAGAATGGGGTAAATTATCGCCACATACCACCAAAAAGCTTGTCGAATCGATGCCACCACGTTTAGAGGTCATCATAAAAGACAAAGTACATGCAATTACATTCTGGCAATTTTTTCTACCATTAAAGTTTTATATATTGAGTGTCTAGTGGGAACATAAAGACGATATTTCACACGACCAACTAAAAATGGCGGTTTACCTAAAACGATAACACAAATCATTGTTTACATGAAATAAAAGTGAATTTAAATCGTTAATTGTTTTTTTAAATCAGTTTTTACCCAAGGTATTTTAGCCCCCTTTCTATCTTGGCTTTATCATCTTTATATCACTACTACAGATGTGAAATTGTGGTGGAAGCGTGATTGACAAACACAATTCATTCCTATTCGATAATTGGTAACAGATAATTCAGTATAAACTTTCATTAAACAAAACTTTAGACAGTATATTCTAGTTACTGTCAAGTTAATACTCTTATTTTTTAATTAATAGACTTTGTAATTAAATATTGTTACTGGCTTGATGTTGTGTTATCTTTTAAGAATATATAAGATCCATTTATTATATAAATTACCACTATATATAAATTAAAAAAAAACATTATAAGATAAAATCTAACAAACCAAAGTATAGGCACAGCCAAATTTTTTAGCTCAGTCCAGTCCCAGCCAAACGCCCTAATAGATTGAATTTCCTCCAACTCCTCCATTCCTCTCATCCTGATTGGTCAATAGCACTCTAACGCTCAATCCTTACTTTTGCAGCATCATCATCACCCAGATCTCTCCTCAGAAGCTCCCTTGACGTCACCACCCCACCACTCACCCCTACACAGCAGCCGCCCTCTGATTGGACGTCCTCTCTCCCTCCTCTCTGCTCTTCTTGCCACTTCTGCCTGGTCTCATTCTAGCTTCGGCATCCAGTTGCTCAACTTCTCTCATGTCAATCGAAGAGTGCAACGTATTCTAGACCGCAATGCCGCTAATCTCTTTCATCAAGACAGGGGATAAGCTCCTGACGGAGCTAGGTGCCCCAAGAACCATCAATTACCAAAGTATAGGCACAGGAACTCGGTGTTTTATAATAAATTGTCTTTTTCAAAAAATGTGAATGACAAAATATATTAGAAGTGAAGCTTTCTATCTTAAAGTACACAAATGGTGAGGAAGCCAAAAATTTGGTTTTGTATCATCTGGTGCAGGATTTGCATATTGTAGATTCTTATGTAATGATGTATGTTATTTGAAGTTTTAGTTCTGAAATAACCATTGAAATTTAATGTTCAAGAATGAAAAGATTTTAGTTTTCTTTCTTGACTTTAAAAATGCAGACGGTTTTCCATAGAATGAACATATTTCCACAGAAGGAAAAAAATCGCTCAAAATACAAATTTAACAGTTTATTTGGTGGCAAAAAGAAGCACTACAATCATCTTTTAATATCAGGCACAGAAAAAAATCATATTTCGGAAATCATGATTACTTTCAAGTTTTTGATATTTCTAAAAACTTATTCCTTTTTATAGTACTTGTTTTGGTGAAATAGGGTTTTTATCATGAATACGCTTTCAGCAATTATTTTGAATTTTTTTTTCCAATAAATATTTTACTTAAGATCATCTTAGAAGAATATTTAAATTGGAGAGTGAATAAATGAAATTTTATTACTTAAATGTTATAAATTGATCTTGCAATTAAATGTACGAATTATTATTTTAACTTTTTACTAAGTCTAATGAAAATAAATAATCTTTCTCTTTCCCTATATATATATATATATATATATATATATATATATATATATCGTTAGTTGCCTGTGATAAAGCTGCTGCTCATTACATGAAAAATGAGCAAATTACATTTGTAAGAATTACTGCAGTTGTCATTTTAACGGATATCTGGCGCTAACTTCATAAGCCAAATAACATCTACGATACCGAAAGTAGATTTTTGGTATAGTGGTTATATTACTCGGCTAGAGGCCCTAGCGTCACAGGTTTTGTATCGCATTGGTGACCTTGGCAACGCAACTTGCTGCAACGGTTGAGGCGCCATCTACCCGCAACAAAAACAAACAAAGTCGTCAAATTCACTTGACGCAAGCAAACAAAGCAGTCGTCTCGGTACAGATACGACCTTTTGGTTTTTTTTTTCTCAGGAAAGATTGTTAAGATTTCTACGGTCATTTTGAAAGAAACATTTGATATTAGTATTCCTAACATTAATTGTGCATGTTTCTTTCTCAGATGATTGATTACATATTGTAATAATTGTTATGGCACAACTTTCAAAATGCATGTATATTTCTACAAATTAAAATTCATTAAAATAGAAGGTATTTAAAATTAAAATACCCCTACTGCGAGCATTCTATATAGTGGCTTACTCAGTTTAAAAGCTCGAAATTTCTTCAGCTGAGAAATGATAAAAATGGAGACATCACAATTTTCACCGATTTTTGAGTCTTTATTTTGAAGAGTTCGTTTTATAGATAGCTCAGCAGGGGAGTGTTTCAATTTTGACCACCTAGTGTTGTAACTAACGACACTTGCCGCAGACAAGCCCCCGCTGATGCGATCAGCAGAATTTAAGCCAAATAAATGCGTTTATTTGTTTTACAAGTAGCGCCATCTAGGGCCAAGAGTACGACTTAGCTAATCTCACGTCACAACAATTTTTAGTAAGCGCACTTCATTCAAGCAAATTCATTCATTCATCTGAGATCATAATTTAGACCTGGAACACAGAACGATCACCTCTGACCCAGTACCCAGGTACTGGGTCAGAGGTGAATCTGTACATGGAGGACTTTTCGACCACGAACAGATTTTACGAGCACCGGCCACCACACACTCGGGGAAACTTTTTGCCGGTGAGCTTCGGACTCGTAACCTAAAGAGTACGAGTCCAACACTCTACCAACCAGGCCATCCCGACCCACATCAATATATATTTATTTATTTAATGAGTGAGGTATCTGACATATAGGTAACCCGATTACTGTAGCTAATATGTAAGTATGATATATTAGATGTGGTATAAATAAGTATTATTATATTTGTAATTTTTTTTTTGAGAGTCATAATGATATATTCTGTAACGCTCGGTTCGTCCACTATTAAAAATTGCTCAACATAACTGAAAACTTTTATTCATATGTTTCCATTTTTTACTCTTCATACATTGTGTTTGATTTTAACATATCATCTGTTTGATTCAATCTTTGGAGACTTTAATTGTTTTCATCCCACTGCCATTACTCTAATGTCAAGCGGATGATTCTAAATATTTTAGAATCCTTAGGTGTTCCAACTATATTGCATGTACAAATTTGTTAACATTCCAAATACAATATTCCCAATTAATTTACCGGGATATTAATAGCTAGCGCCATTTATTAAGAAAGATCATAATCTATTTTATATTACGGATATGAATATGATCTTTCTATTCAATTTCTTTTAAATATTATGTACTTTTTTCTAGTACTTGTTTTTAAAGAACATTTTTATCAATAATTCTCTTTACATACTTATTTTTAATTTTTTTACAATATCATACTAACAGTAATATCAAAATAAACATTGAACGAAACAGAAAGTCAGACGATTTAATATTATTACTTTATGCTGATTTTTACTTTACCTTTAAATTGTATGACTGTCTTACTGTGTTGATCAAGTTTTTACCACTAACACTAAATAATAAATAATTTTATATTAAGCAAATAATTATGTGGTAATGAAACTTCATCAATATTTTCATTATTTATAACATACTGCTCAGAATAAATATGAGCTGAAAATTATTTCATGTGTTCAGGTAAGAATTATGAAGCTTTCATTGTTTGAAGAGCATTGTCCTACATTCATAAGTTGTGCTGTATGAACTAGTTAAATGATGGTTTCGTAAAAACATTGCTTTTGTTGGTATAAAAATGATTAAAATGGATTCATGTCTGAAAACAAGATTTTGCTATGTTTATCATGTAAAGACGTTTTAAATCAGATTTCCAAGATTAAACAAATTTCTGTTTAAGGCAAAAATATTCCGAACTAATGTATCATTTATACTTTGTTTTCGAAAAAAATTCCTTTTACCAATTTTAGAAAACGTTTATTTTCTTAGAAGTTCAATGCCTATGTTTGCATGGTACTTGAGAATAAATTTCTATTAAATGGAACTGTAGACAATTTTCTCTAGTCGCTGTTAAATCATTAATAATATTTTTAATTAGAAGACTTTATAATTAAATATTGTTACTACCTTGATACGGTGGTGTAATCCATTCAATAACAAACAATATCCATGCGTCATATAAGTTACCACTATAATTAAGTAAAAAATTCCTTTATAATAAAAAAATTTTCTAACTTGATCAATTTTGTGATTATAGCAGATTTTTTTTCATTTTATAAGTTGTTGCTCTGTTGAAAGCAAATGGAGTGACAAAATATTGTTAAAGGGAAAACTTCAATACTAAAGCCGCCTCACGAGGATTTATAGAAAAGTAACTACTGTGGTGCTAAATTGCATATTGATGTGTTTTAATGTAATACATATTATTTGACTCTTTCGTTCTGAAAAAAAAACCTATTCAAATTTTCTGTTCAAGAATTAAAATAATTGAGGTCGAATGGTTTTAGTTCTAGACCCCCAAAATGCGTGCGTTTTTCCATTGAATGAACATATTCTGTTTGAAAAAAAGAAAAAAAAATAGCTTATAAGTATAAATATTTAATTAAATGATATTGGATAAGTGCATTTGTTTAGAAATTACAGAGAGTGACTTTTAATCTTAACGTCTTTTAACATGGCCAATGTTGGCAGTTTAAAAGCAAAAAAAAAAATATAAAATATATTTTTATGCATTCTTTCTTTTCTTTAAAAGAATCTGTTTTCGTATTCTTGGATTAAACACTCACACCCTGATAAATAATAAAACAGTAGAAATATTTATTTGCAATATTATGTAAAAGCGATTATCTTCATTAAATCAGAAAATAAACGCATTTTTATTAATTGCTTTTCATTCTATTTTCTTCTATTTATTTTGGAAAAAGAACGTGAATATGATTATTTCGAGTTTATTGTAATTTTACACTTAACCAAATAAGTTGATTTTTTTAAAAAAATTTTTACCGAAAAGAAAATTTAATCTAACCCTTTAACAGGCACAAGCTGTTTTCTTTCAAAATTTTCATTTTACGTTATATTTGGAAAAAAGAAGCTCATTTATGACCAAAAAAAGTAATTTTGTTAAAACTTTGTTGTTCTGTTTGTAGTTTATTACACAGGGTGGAAACTACATATTTCCCGCCATCCCAAACTAGCAATGACATTTTACTAACTTATTCAATAGAAAATATAAATAATTTCACAAGTAAATATGATTTTTGTAAAACTATTTATTACCAGTTATTTCACAATCTAAAATTTATTAATTACACATGACATAAGTGGTAGAAAAATCAGATGCAATGTAAATTACCAAATGCATCATTTCAAATTATTCTAGTGAAACAACATAACAAGGAACTGAACACAAAGTAACATTGATGTTAAACATGACACTTTTGTCCGTTTCTAGTTAGTTTTGGAGCTACAATATTTTCAAAATATTTTAAGGTGGTGGTAAGATAATTACCACAGCCTTAAAAAGGGTTAATCATTAGTGAATATTTGTTTTTCATAAATATACAAAATTCAATAAAAGTTCATAAAGATTTAATGGAAAGATAAAACATTAACTAACCTATTCCTTTTAGATATCACAAAACTCTTGGATATGATAATTTAACTCTTAAAGTGAATTCAGATTGTATTCAGAAATCATCTTTGAAATGTACAACTTGGAAGTAGGTGCATTGCCTATTTGTCTAGGCCTAAAATGCTGTTTGTCAGGGTTAGCGAAATCTTCAGTTTTTAATCAACATACCGAGTTAGTTAAATTTATTCTATAAAGTATATTTATTATAACAGTTCGACAGGAATGAATGCTAAATTACATGTTTTTTACTGTAGTTTTCTTTACAAAGCAGGAATTAAACGTAGTTTTCTAAGAATCCCTTTGTCTTGTATAACTATCATATCAAAGAAAATCAATATGGAAAAGACCTAAACAAATTAGCTGAACCTTAATATCTAAAAGAACATTGTATTTAGAGAGCACTAAGCTGCTACAACTAAAACATAAATGAAAGGAACTAAATTAACAAAAATGTTACAGTTAAAATTCGAAATCGAAAGGAGAAAAATAAAATAAAATGAATTCGGCCTGAATACTTTTTGAAGGGTCACTTTCAGACAAGGATTGAAAGTCAGGCCATTTAAATTTATTACTTTATTGGGATTTTCACATCATACCTTTAAATTTTATGACTGTCTTATTGTGTTGATCAAGTTTCTACCACTAACACTAAATAAAAAATAATTAGATATAAGGCAAATTAATAAACTATATTGAAACTTCATCAAAAGTTTCTTTATGTATAACATGCTGCTCAGAATAAATGAGAGCTAAAATTTTTTTTATGTGTTTAGTTAAGAGTTATGGTTTCATTGTTTGAAGAGCAATGGCTAACATTCATAAGTTGCTCTGTATGAACTAGTGAAATGATGGTTTCGTAAAAACATTGCTTTTGTTGCTATAAAAACGATTAAAATGGATTCATGTCTAAAAACAAGATTTTGCTATGTTTATCACGGAAAGACCCTCTAAATCAGACTTCTAAGATTGAACATAATTCTGTGCAAGACAAAAAAAATTTCCAACTAATGTATCATTTAAAATTTGTTTTCGAAAAAAATTCTTATTACTAGTTTTGGGAAACATGCAATTTCTAAGAAGTTCAAGTCCTATAAATTAATTTTAACCCTTAACATCGGCGTTTTTAAAGATGATCAGTGTTACCAGCTTTAATGAAAAAAAATTATAAATATATATAGCACATTCGTTACAACTATACTAAAAAATTGTTTTCAGGAATTTAAACAAAAGTTTAAATACTGGATTGATTGATTAAAATATTGATTGAAAATATTAAATATTGACTGAAAAATTGATTAAAATATTGATTGAAAATATTGAACATTGACTGGAAAAATGATTAAAAAAAGATTGAAAATTTTGATAATTATCTGGAAAATTGATTAAAATATTGGTTGAAAATATTGAATATTGACTGGAAAATTGATTAAAATATTAAATATTGACTGGAAAATAGATTAAAATATTATGAAAAGAGAGAAAAGAAGTATTTATTCTCAATATTATGTAGACACTTAGCACTTTAAAAAAGTTCCAGAAAATAATTAAGGTTTTATTGAAAATTTTTTATGGATTTTGACTGTATTTGATTTGATTTTTCTTTTCTAAGAAGTCTGTGATGTGTTTATTTTGAATATAATTCAACTTTTAAACAAATACTAAAAAACACTTTGATTTTCAGACACCATGTGTGATTGCATCAATATACTTAATTTAAATTTGCCTATCTGGGATTGAATTAAATCTTATTCCATCATAATCTGATTTGAATCTTAATCAAAGGTTAATGAAACTATTTATTAACCTTTGCCTTCTAAATTGCAGATGATGTTTATTTCTTTTTAACTGTGACGCGAATACTTAAGAATCGAGTCATTAATAATGACACTAGCATTTTCTGTGCATCAGGACGTGCGTATGGTTTCAGTTACCTAAAATAATTCTAACAGTAGAATTTTTCCTCGTCTACGACAGGACTTTTAGACATTGTGACCCTCTTTTTAAATTAAGTATAAGCGACCCCCTAAAGTTTTAACTCTGTCTAAAGTTTAGACAGAGATTTTGAAAATTTTACACGCACTCAAGAGTTTGTAGAGTGTGTGTCGGGTATTGGTGCCACATCCCTTGACACTTCATCTTTCTCCTTACTGGTATCATCTTATCTCGAAACTTTGATTGAACAGTTTACATACTACATTTCAGTTAAGGATATGAGCGGGGCTGTGTGTGTAGTCAATCCGTTCAGTGAGCGAGCCGTAACAAAAGCTGAGCTAAGTGCCCTTCATCATGATCAACTGATGGAGATTTCAGGTGATCAGTCAGCTAAAGTAACTTTTAACATAGCTTATATTGACACATTTTGGGTGCGTATTAAAAAGGAATACCCAGAACTGTCCACAACAGCATTAAAAACTTAGATGCCATTTTCTTCATATTATAACCGTGAAAAACGATTCTCCATAATGACCAATTTAAAAACAAAATCAAGAAATCGTTTGACACTGGAAAATGACATTGGTTGGTGTATTACAAAGCTCATACCAGACATTAAAAAATTGGTTAATTCCAAACAAGCTCATATATCCCATTAACTAATAGAACACAAAAAACAACTTATATTTGTATTAAAAACTTTATGTGTATTCCTTTTTTAATAAAAACTACAGTAAAAAATTAATTTTCTTGAAACTTTTCTTCCACAACTCGCACCCCCCTGGATACATCCCGTAACGCCTTGGGGGTCGCGACCCACCTTTTGAGAACTCCTGATCTACGAGAAAATTATAGAAAAATGTTTTCTCTTTCCTGTCTTGAAACAAGTTGTTCCCTTGTGGTTTTTTGACTACCAAACACTTTACTTTGATTAATGTTATAATATTTTTTTTTTGTTTCTGATTCATTCTACTTCTTGCAGACATTCCAGAATACTTTTTAGTTAGCGTTCACAGCAGTATTTATTTTCGAATCTATTTGAGAATTATCTTTAAAACGCGGAATTTCCATATCTACATTTTGTTTGTTTTTGAGATTTCCCATGTTTTTAGTCAAATTTTTTGAAATCTTAGTTTTTAAACCAATGAAAACTCATTTCCAAGCTGAATTCGTTGAATGTGTACATAATTCTTAACAGTAAACAATGTGTCTCTAATGTAGGTTTTTTTTTGTAAAAAAATTAACAAACGAAAACTTCCAGAAAAAGTATTCGCTTTGCATTAAATTCGACACGTTTTTCTACATACTCATTACATAAATTTATACATAAAATTAAAAAAAAATCCATTTTTATATGTTATTGTAAATAAATCAAATACAACTTTCCCAGTTTATATCCTGGAAAACCTCTTTTAAAATTAGGTGAAATAAATGAATTTTCATCTTTCGGAAATTATGGCTATTTTCGTGTTTCGGATACTTCTAAAAACTACCCCATTTTTCAATATTTGTGTTCGTGAAATAGAGTTTTATTACAAATTCGCTTACTATAATTATTTAAAATTTCTTTTTCCTTCCAACGAATATCTTGCATCCGCTAAACTCGGAATAAGGTTTAATTTGAAATGTGAAACAATTTAATCTTATTACTCTACTGTTATTAGCAAATCTTGAAGTTAAATTCATAAATTATTTTAAATGTGTTTAGCAAGTTTATTGAAAATAAATAATATTCATTTTCCCGATATATATATACAAAAGAAAGAAACTCCATTATGTTCCACTGTAATTTTAAAATAATAAATAAAAGAAATTTTTGCAAAAATCAGCAGACGATATTTAGTTTTCCTTAGTTGCCTGTGATTCAGTTGCTGCTAAAAGCAATTTGAGCGGCATTACTCTAACAAGAACTGGTTCTGTTGTCATGTTCACGAATCGACCGTTTTAAAGTTTTTCTCTGGGAAAATTTGGTGCAAACTTTTTAAGATTTCTGTTGTTGTTCCGAAAGAAAGTTTTGTTATTATTATTCAAAAGTTTGTAGGTGAATTTTGTTGTTAGAAAATTATATATTGTAATCATTATTACGGCACAACTTTCAAAATGTATGTAGATTTCTACAGAATACACATACATATTTCGGCTAAAAAATTAAATGAAAACTGCTATCGGAAATATCAAGTTATGATGTGACAACATTACTATTTTTAAGTCATTATTTGTCTTAATTAATTTAAGTCGTTAACCAGTTTAAACCGGTTTAAAACAATCACAAGACTTCTCCATCAATATATATATATATATATATATATATATATATATAAATTTTAATCATACATTTTCAAATTAATTTTAAATTAAAAAGAGCTTTACTTTTTTGAATTGATTTAATTAATTTCTTATCTAACTTTTAACAAATTCACGTCGCTCATAATTTTCTAGAGCGAGAATTTATCAACTTAGAAATCAACAGAAATTGCACTGAATTGTATAACATTGCCAATTGTACAATATAAAGCTGTTTTTTATTTAATAATAGTGATATTGGATATAATGCGTGGATATCCTGATTGTTTTTCAATAGACTCGATCATAGCAGCATAACAATAATAAAATAAAAATGAAATGAAATCTATAACAGCAAATTTTAAGTTATCATAAAAGAAAATTATTATTTTTATGTTATTATTTTGTTTTAATTATTTTATGTCATTGACCAGTTAAAACCGGATTGAAGCAATCACGAGATTTCTCTATTGGTTTCTAAATCTCCCTATGTATGTATATATACACTGAAGTGACAAAAGTCATGGGATGACTGTTAATATCGTGTCGGTCCTCCTTTAGTCCGGCGAAGTGCAACAACTCGACGTGTCATGGAGTCCACAAGTCGTTGGAAGTCATCTGCAGGAATATTGAGCCATGCTGTCTGTATAGACGTCCATAATTGTGAAAGTGTGGATGGTGCAGGAGTTTGGGCACGAACGGACCTTCCGATGATGCCCTCATAATGCTCGATGGGACTCATATTGGGAGATCTAGGTGGCCATATCATGATCTGGAATTGTCCGGAATGTTCTTCAAACTAATCTAGAACAGTTCTGGCCCGGTGACATGGCTCATTGTCATCCATAAACATTCCATCGTTGTGTGGGTACGTGAAGTCCATGATGGCTGCAAGTGTTCTGCAAGAAGCTGAACATAACCATTTCCAGTCAATGATCGGTTCAATTGCACCAGAGGACCGAGTCCATGCCATGTAAAAACAGCCCACACCATTATGCAGCCACCACCAGCTTGAATAGTGCCTTGCTGACAGTTTGGGTCCATGGCTTCGTGGGGTCTGCGCCACACTCGAACTCTACCATCAGCTCGTAACAACTGAAATCGTGACTCATCTGACCCCGCCACGATTTTCCAATGGTCTAGGGACCAGTCGATATGCTCACGAGCCCAAGAGGGTCACTGCATGCGATATCAGTAAAGGCACTCTTGTCGGTCTTCTGCTGTCATAGCCCAAGGAAGACAAATTTCGCCGCACATTCCTATCGTACACGTCCCTCGTACGTCCCACATTGATTCCTGCAGTTATTTGACGAAGTGGTGCGTGTCTATTAACATTGACCATTCTACACAGACGTCGGCGGTATCGGTCGTTAAGTGCAAGTGGTCGCCTACTGCGCTGTCCATGATGGGACACTCTTGATACTGTGGATCTTGGAATGTTGAATTCACTAACGATATCCGCAATGGAATGACCCATGCGTCTAGCTCCAAATAACATTCCACGTTCAAAGTCTGTTAATTCTCTTCGTGCCACCATAAATCACGAAAAACCTGTTCACATGAATAACTTGAACACAAATGAAAGCTCTGGAAAACGAACTGCGCATTTATATTTTTTCGCTGCGATACTACTGCCATCTGTATATTTGCATATTGCTATCCCATGACTTTTGTCACTTCAGTGTATATAATGATAATTTACTTCAAATTTTATTTTCAAAATTTCTATCCGACAAAGTTTTAGAGTTTGATCGATTTTGAGATGAAATAACAGCTACGATGTCATAGCTCAGCGTCAACCTTTTTAAAACACATCTGCTGTCAAAGAAGCATACGTAATAATAAAGCATTTGTTAAATACGACCAAAATACACCTATTAATGTCCCAATCGTCACTTTATTATTACGAAAATAAAAGAATATACTTGGAAGAAATTTGAATAATACACCCCGGGGAAAAACAAAACGATAACGATACAAACAATAGGAACAATACAAATTATTACAGATGCCAAAACAAAATACAAAAGAGTTGAACAAACAAATAATAAATAGATTAATTCCACACCATTTCTGGTTAAAGCAGTTCAACCTTTTTAAAACGCATCTGAATTTAAAGAAGAAAATATAATAAAGCCTTACTGGTAAAAGCAAATAAGAAATATATAAGATTAAAAGATGGTGATTAATATTGCCACTTATGGTTTATACATTTGCTACGCGACGTCGAGCCTCTATACTCGCCTATTATTATATGTATTCTATAATATCTAGAAAAAGATGACATTTCAAAAATTGCAAAATAGAATTGCGATTGTAGTACCCAATTTTGACAATGTTTTAGTTTAATATTTAATTAGAAAGCAATATGTGAGCATATTTTTTTTATTTTATTTTTGTAACGAATTAAAATAATTTTATGTTTTTTTACCATGAAAATAAACACGAAAAGAAAAATCCTTTTGAACAGTTACAATTATTTATGGTTGCTATACTAAAGTTCAAAGTGTTTTTGTTTTCAAAGGAGTAGTTCTCAGGTGGTTTTTCGATTATTTATATCCCTCTTCATTTGGGACATAATTTTCTTTTTCTCTGAATCTTGCCAATTGCTTATAGATGTTACGAAATACAAAGCATAGTAGCGTTTTTTTCAACTTTCAATGTCGATTATGTTTTGTAATTACTTTCAATAAGGAAAACTTCAACATATGTATCTTGACAATTTTGAAGTCTTATCTGTTCTTTTTTTTTTTTTTTGAAAACATGGCTTTTTGTAATCCTAGTCAAAAATGTACTATAGTGGTATAAATAGGAAATTGTGCTATATATTATCTTGGACCTCCCTGATGCACCTTTATTTTGAACACGGCCTTTTGTAGTCCTAGTCAAAAATGTACTGTAGAGGTACAAATATGAAATTGTGCTATATATTATCTTGGACCTTCCTGATGCACATTTATTTTGACAAGGTAAGAGGTACAAGTACTTCATGCTTAGATTAAACTAGGGGAAGGAAATGCAGGATTATTTCTTTTGGAGTAAAATAGATAAAAATATGTGCATGCCATCTGCATTTAACCTTTGGTTGCATGATTAGTCTTCAAAATTCGCAGTCCAATCTGAAAACCCATTTCAATGTTGTTATGATTTTTTCATCTTGTTGAGGATTGTTGTTTTTGTTGAGTTTGTTATTAACCCTAAACTGGGGAGATACGGTTTGTCAGACCGCTAATAATGGATTTGCGGTCACCCATGTTCTTTTTGTTAACTCAATCGAATGAATTGACACTGTAGCTTCCTGTTTCGAATAAAATAATATAATTATTTTTGTAATGATGATAAGTGTTTAAAAATTTCTATAATACTATAACATACCAATAAAATATCTAAAGAGTTTATAATTTTTTATACTAATACTTGCACTGTTTTTTAAAAAATGCCCTCGAAAGCCATTGATGCCGATAAGAAAAAGGATCCGTTTTATCCGATTTTCTTGTTTAAAATTTGTCATTTAATTACTTAATTTCCCATTATATATTTCTATATGCCTTTGCATACTGGAAAAATTAATACATTTTGCATATTTATTATATTAATCACATCACAATTCGGCGTTCTTTCTCCAAGAGAATTAAAGCGATCGCTGCAAGCTTTGTTAGTGAAAACATTCTATCGCCTTCTCAAAATGTCAATCTGAAAATATAAGCCCCCTTTCTTAAGGTTTATAAGAGAGTCCTGTTCCTCACTTTTAAATAAAAGATTCTCCTAATCTGTTTTGACCCTTTAAATTGCTACGGGCGCATATGCAAAATTTTTCTATTTTTTCTCTATTTTTTTAATTTTTAAAGCCATGCTTTTCATTAGGTACATATACATTAAGAAATTAACATAAACGTATTCAGTGCAATTATCTTTTCCTGTTAGGTAAATAAATCATCTTTTACATAAAAAGAACCAACAGGTGGTTTTACATTTTAATCAGGCAAAATTCGGGGTAATAGTAAAATAAACTATTCTAACCAGAACTGAAACGAAGAGATGCCCTCAAAAATTACAAAAAAAAAAAAAAAAAAAAAAAAAAAACTCGGGAAGAGAATAAAAAGAGTTTTACTGCTCGTACACAAAAAGGCCTAGAATAAGCCTAAAATATAATAATTATAGATACCATAATTATAGTTTCTTTTAAAAAAAGTTGGCTATAGATTTTCCTTTTTTAATAAATAATAGCATAATGAATGAATTTTAAGAGAATTCTACTTTCATGAACTCTAGATTCTTTTAAATAGTTTTTTTAATGAGTAATAAAATTATTAATATGTCAGAGCATGATGTTGTCGGGATGAGGGTTTTGGCGTCAACAAAAATCCGTAGGCAATATATATATAAAAAAAAATTATTATCTGCGCGAGCATCTCAAAAAAACCCAGCTTTTAATAACGCGTTCCCATCGCATTTACAAAAGTTCTGATTTTTTAAAAAATAAGTTAATGACTACCACAAATAAAACCTGAGAAAATGTCATTTTGAGCACGTGATTAGATGAAATGAAACAAATAGGAAATGCGATATTATTTTTAAATAAATAAATGCAGGACAAAGTTTTTTTTTAAAAAAATCGTTTGCAATACTAAAGTGACTCATTCAATGAAACAATTAAAATGAATAAGAATATAATTTAGCTTGCACGAGCACGTGGTGCTCGGCCGTTCAAGAAATGATGTTTTGACATGATACACTGAAATATGCATATCAGATTTCATTTTAATCTTTATTTATAATTATGTTTATTCTTTAATTATGTTTAATTTTTCAAACAGAAGTTTTTAAATTATCCCATAGTTTATTGGAATTTAATATCATTTTCTCATTTGTCTTGGTTTTCATTACAAGTCCAGATCAAAACTAAAACATATTTCGCCAAAACTATAATTCAATGTTGTAAAATTTGGAAACAGATGTTTTTTTTTAAATATTAATTTGAAAATAGAAAGTTTTAAGTTTCAAAACGTGTAGTAAAGAAAACAAAACAGAGTTAAATTCAGAATTCACTACTACAGAATAGTGAATTTACACATGAAGTCAATAAAAATTATAACTGAAAATCGATTAATCGCACAATACTGTTCCTACTGAATACATTAAACCGTCATTGTGATAAAAGATGGCGTCGTGAAAGTTGCATCTCGTTTAAAATATTGCTAACCTGAAGATTTATTAACAAGAACAGGCAGTGAGGGCGCTGTGAATGTGTAAAGAATTCCAGATACTCAGGGTCATTTACCTCTCTCAAGTAACCTTGACCCAGCGCATTTTTTTAAGAGTCATTAGTTTCGTTTCTGAACGGAGAATATTTTAATTCATCGTCAATCGATCGCAGCGCCATCTAATGATCAGGGTGATAGATTTATGAGTATAAACACTATATTTAAAATGTAACAAAGACTTTAATTTCTAATCACGATAATTTATTTGCATTTTCAGCAAAAATGATTTTAGTCGATGATCCTGGTGATTATTCAATGTTTATCGATATCAAATCTTGTAAATTGTAAATACATTTTAATTAAGGCACCTGTTTTGAATGATAAAAATGCTGTTCTATAATGCAAAGTACCGGTTTTTCTTTCTTTAAAATTTAAATACCAGTTAAAGTTTATGAATTGATTTTAAGCCAGGCATTTTTATGTATACATAAATTTAAAAAAAAAATCATATTCAGCACAATATGCTATTATTTACGATGAATATTATTATTTACTGTTTCTTTGATTTATAAATTTTACACACATTTATGTTATATTGGCTTAATTTTATGTTCTCGAATAAAATCATTCCTGGCTTAGGGGTAGCGTGTCTTCGTGATCTGGACGTCCCAGTTTTGGGCATGGTTGTTCTTCTGTTTTCTATATCTGAGGTGTGGGAATTTAGCCCCTTGTAAAGAGGGGCTGTGCAATCGAATGTGATGTATGAAAGAGCTAAGTCGTGCTTTGGGCCCTAGTTGGAGTTACTGAATAACAAGCGACACTCAATCGGCTTAAAATCGCTGATGACAATCAACGTACTTGTCCATTACAAGTGTCATTAGTAACAACAACAAAATTATTTCATGAGCTTAAGCACATCACATTCTAAGCTTAATTAAATGTTTTGTAGGCCACGACAGCCTGGTTGGTTGAGTGATGGATTCGCATCTCCTGGGCTGCGAGTTCGAGCCTGCCAGCCGAAGATTCTCCGTGTGTGTGGTGGCTAAAGTGTGTTAAATATGTCATGGTCCCCAAGTACTATGTGACGAGAGTAATATCACTGGGAGAACTGGTTCAGATGTTATCGTTCTCTGTTCCAGATCTAAGTTATGATCTGCGAATGAATGAATAAAATACATAATGAAGGCTACCTTGAAAAAAAAAAAGGTTTAAACAAGTGTATAGCTAAGTCTTACTCTTGGGCATAACTGGCACTACTGAGAAAAAAAAGTTGCTCATTGGGTCTGTCATTTGGCTTGAAAAGTGCCATAAGTAACAACAACAAGTATTGTAAATAAGCCCTAATAATACGAATTACGCAACATGATTTGGCAACAAGGCCAAATGATTCAATACCATTGTATCATTTGACATTGAAAGTAGCAAACATTATATTGGAGTGAATTTAAGAGTATATTAGATAACAGGAACGGCTTTTATTTATAGTTTCGATAGATTTTAGATGCATATTACTATATTAATGGAATCAAGCAAACATCAAAAAAGAGTTTTTAAATTGTATTTAAAAAAATTTAGCACAATAAACATGCCAATTCTTTGCACCCTCATAAATGCAGTATTTTGATTTTTGTAAAATAAACACACACACACACACACACACACACACACACACACACACACACACA
>JAOUZG010009666.1:66436-81536 GCA_026289955.1 Argiope argentata
AGTAGTTGTTTAGTTGTTTTTATGTTTGAGATTATCTGAGTCCAAAACACTTATTTTTAGAACTATTTTTAGTCTGCCTTTCAGTAAATGAGCTAAAGCAAGAATTTTTTTTCTTGACGGGTGGATTTCGGTCTACGATTTCTAATTCAAATTTGAAATTATTTTAGATCTCCATTTTCATGTAGAATCAAGTAATATTTTGAATAAAAGGATAACAAATGAATGTTTTTTTCTAAAATTATATAAAAAGGAAGTAAAATTCAAGTATCTCTAGCAATAAAATATGACATGGGTTTTTTTTACCAATTCTCTTCAAAATTGCTCTCGTTTTAGTGCAAGATTTTTTTAAAAAAATGTGCCATTTTCTTTTTTCAGTTTATTTTTGTGATGCTTTGGTTTATTGATAAAATTGATTAAGCTTAATTTAATTTATCTAGCTGATACACATTTTATAGATCATAATTCAATGAAGTTTTAATCAGTATCAAACTCTATCAAACATTGGAAATGGAAAATTTAATGGTCCCATGCATATTACGATTCTTGTGTAAATAATCTTTCATATCATATACCATTAACAAAACGCTAAACTGTGGTAATACTTTATTTGATTTTTAATTATATTATGACCAAATATCGTACTAAGCATTTTGTTGTTGTTGTTGCTATTGGTACTTGCCTTTGGAATAGCACCTTGACGGCCGTCCCCTTTTTTATGCCGATTGAGCGTCTCTTGTTTTACATTATCGCCAACTAACGCCAAGAGTACAACTTAGCTACTTGAAGTGCCCCATTCTTTTGCACAACCCCTTTTTACTGGGGAGTCCATTTACACACTTTAGAGACAGAACGTAGAAGAACAACCATGCCCGAACCCGGAATCGAATCTAGGAAGGGCAAAACACGGGGAAAACGCGCTATCCCCAAGTCAGGACGCTGGCATTAAACATTTTATATGGAACAACAAGCTGTCACTTTTCTTATAAGTATAACTCATTTAGAAAGAAAGTTTTTTAACCTCTCTACCGGTTTGCCCGTACGCCGTAAGTGCATCGATTTATCAAATTTTCATTATTGTAAACAAAAAAATCATTCATAACAATTATAAATCAATAGTAAAATGACTTCGAATACGTAGATAAGCCAAGTATTCCATGGATTTCCATTTGAATAAAAAAAAAGAATATATTCCCGAAATAGAAGGTGTCATCTTATTAGATAGTAAGGAAAATAAACCGGTTAAGAGGTTAAGAGCCCAACCTTACAAATGGCTATATGTAAAAACCTATGTTTTTATCACATAAGAACTGATGTGGGTTTGGTTTGAGGTTTTTGAAGCTTCAAAATGTTCAGGGAACAAATTAGCCATTTCTCCTTTCTCAGGCATCAATTTTTCACTTTTAGGGTTATTAGAAAATAGTGCAGATGGTGATCTCACTTGGCAATTTATCAACAAAATTAATGTAAAAATATAAATTGAATTTGTAAAGTTTAAGTTAAGGGCAGCGTTGTTTTATTTTATTTGTTACTAGCCGCCCTTGGCGACCAGTCGGTTCGCCAGTATTAATGATCGCTAAAATTTTCATATATTATTTTATTTAGCTGTGTCTCATAACAGGTTTTTCATCAAAATATTTTTAAACCAAACAAATTTTGATAATCATATAATTCATTTAGAGTATTATTTAGTATTATTTTCTTCAGATGTTCTGTTCATTGTGCTATTCATCTTTCTCTTTGTATCAGAGCAATGATTGTCCCGGAATTGATATTTTACTTAAATGGTGGAGGGAAAGGTCTAAAATTCTACATTTTCATAGAATAATGAGATTCAAATTTTCATAAATGTAAACACACTAAACAATAAAGACAATTGGTTTTTAAGAGATGCGAAAGTTTAAAAAAAGCTCGGAAAATGCCGCGCACAGAGGAAATAATATTGATACACACACATCCTTCTTTTCTTTTATTTTTTTTATCTATCCTTTTTTTCTTCACTAATTTTGTTTCTACAAACCCTATTTTCACTTTGTTATTCTTTTTTCCTTTCTTCCGTGCCGAAATTTTATTTTGAGCAGGCATAGATTAAATATTCATACAGACTAATAATAAAAGCAGCTATTTTGTTTCTTTTTTAAACATCCCGTTATCTATGAATGAAAACCAACTGACTTCGCGCATTTATTTCGAAACAAATCATAATTTATTACTTCCTGCTATCTCACTCAGTTGGCGTGGGGGAAGGAAATGCAGATTTTTGGCGGGAAAGTTAGAAAAGTGTCGTTTTAACTATTTTCCTCGCCGTTTTTTCATTTTTTCTCTCCATAAGAACCATCCTCGTGTCTTAACGAAACTATTAAACAAAAAATTAGCCGAATCGGTCGAGCCTTTCTCCAGTTTTGCGCTTAGCAACGCATTTCGAGCTCCATTTTTATTATAATAGATTAAAATGTTTTTTTCATGTGAGAGCATAATGATGTATTTCTGTGAGATTTTTGGAGATTCAAATAGAGTAGGCAACAAATTGGTGATTTATCCCTTCTGAGGCATCAATTTTTCCCTTTTATGATTATTAGAACTTAATACAGGGGTGTGTCACACTTGGCGATTTATCGCCAAAAATATCATTTAAAAATAGAAATTAAATTTGTAATTCAAAAGTTTAACTCAGTGGCGATGTTGTTACATTTTTTTTGTTAAAATGTTTTTATCAAGTGAGAACATGGTGTTGTATTGGTTTGAGGTTTTTGAGGTGACAAAAAACACCTTCAAAAAGTAGGAAATTTATCATTTTTGGGGTGTCCCTTTTTCAATTTTGGGGTTTTTTAGAAAACACTAACGATGGTTGTCACGTTTGGCGATTTATCACCAACAAAAGTTATGACTTTGTAAAAATGTCCACCATACATTAGTTTTTAGATATATTGACGCTTGCGTATTCTGATTGTCACATGATTGTTTCAAACCTGTTTCATCTTCTTAAGGATATAAATCAATTAGGACAAACAATGCCTTAAAAATAATAATGCGGTCATAAAATAACATGAAATTTGAGATAGCGGATTTCAATTTTTTAAATTTAATTAAATTAATTAATTAATTTTAAATTTAATTTAATTTCCAGTCAATGAACGGTTCAGTTGCACCAGAGGACCGAGTCCATGCCATGTAAAAACAGCCCACACCATTATGCAGCCACCACCAGCTTGAACAATGCCTTGCTGACAGTTTGGGTCCAGGGCTTCGTGGGGTCTGCGCCTTACTCGAACTCTACCATCAGCTTTTAACAACTGAAATCGTGACTCATCTGACCACGCCACGGTTTTCCACTGGTCTAGGGGCCAGTCGATATGCTCACGAGCCCAGGAGAGTCTCTGCAGTTGATGTCGGGCTGTCAGTAAAGGCACTCGAGTCGGTCTTCTGCTGTCATAGCCCAAGGAAGACAAATTTCGACGCACAGTCCTATCGGACACGTCCCTTGTACGTCCCACATTGATTCCTGCAGTTATTTGACGAAGGTTTGCGTGTCTATTAACAATAACCATTCTACACAGACGTCGGCGGTCTCGGTCGTTAAGTGCAGGTGGTCGCCCAATGCGCTGTCCATGATGGGATGGGATGCCTGATATTTCATACTCTCGGCACACTCTTGATACTGTGGATCTCGGAATGTTGAATACACTAACGATATCCGCAATGGAATGACCCATGTGTCTAGCTCCAACTAACACTCCACGTTCAAAGTCTGTTAATTTTCGTCGTTCCGTCATAAATCACGAAAAACCTGTTCACATGAATAACTTGAACACAAATGAAAGCTCTGGAAAACGAACTGAGCATTTATACTTTTTCGCTGCGATACTGCTGCCATCTGTATATTTGCATATTGCTATCCCATGACTTTTGTCACTTCAGTGTAATAACTAGTAGTATGTTAATATTTTACACAAGACATAGAACAGCGGGATAACACTTTGTAACAAACTGTGTTACTCTTAATGGAAGTACTTTAAATATCTGCCTTCACTATTACTCAGACAGGTATTAACACACACTGGATTAATGTCCCTTCGAATGTGACTTTGCAGCAGCCAGAAGTGGCCAGATATCAATTCCGAAGGCCAGTAATTTATTATGATCCTTCACATCAACAACTCTTCGCTAGCAGGAAACTATTACTTTAAACTGCTCCATCGGTATGCATGCTAGCACGCAGTATTCTGCATTCATACTCTGCAGCATTTAATCAAATGCGATGGCATTTAGTCGTCTAATAATTTCTCAGTGACATTTCACCGGATATGCCGAA
Organism: Argiope argentata; assembly: GCA_026289955.1. Lineage (NCBI taxonomy): Eukaryota > Metazoa > Arthropoda > Arachnida > Araneae > Araneidae > Argiope > Argiope argentata. The sequence continues at coordinate 70,746 of JAOUZG010009666.1, forward strand.
TGTAGTTAATACAATGAAAGGGAAGGTGTTCACCAGATAGGAGTGTGCAATAAGGAATCTTTGAGTATTATCGGAGCAAGTAGCATTGCTGCAAGATTGGCGAAGCATCTTGCAGTGATATTCGTAGATTTATCTGGAATAAAAGACTTTGTATTAACCACTTCGGCTAATTTGATGGCTGCGTACAGCAATAATCAATTACTTTTATTTTGAATCACGTAGTATCTTACAGTGATATATGTGTATTTATTGGGAAAAATCCTTTGTATCAACAAGTTCGGCTACATTGTTGGCCTCATATAGAAATAATCAATTCTGGCCTCATATAGAATAATCAATTCTTCAAACCAGAACCAGACCAGACCAGAAATAATCAATTACTTTTATTGTGAATGACGTAATATCTTGTTTCAATATTTTTGGATATATCTGGAAGAAAGGAATTTGTATTTATCACTTCGGCCACTTTGTTGACGTCGTTCAGCAATATTATTATGTATGGCGTAGTAACGTGTAGTGATATCTGTGGATTTATCTGGAACAAAGGCATTTGTATTTACCAGTTTGGCTACTGTGTTGGCCTCGTACAGCAATAATCAATTACTTTTATTGTGAAGGACGTAGTATCTTGAAGTGATATCTGTGGAATTATCTGGAATAAAGGCATTTGTATTTACAAGTTCGGCTACTGTGTTGGCCTCCTACAGCAATAATCAATTACTTTTATTGTGAAGGACGTAGTATCTTGAACTGATATCTGTGGATTTATCTGCAAAAAATGCATTTGTATCAACATGTTTTGCTACTTTGTTGGCCTCGTTCAGCAATAATCAACTACTTTTATGTATGATGAAATATCCTGCAGTGATATTTGTGGATTTATCTGGAACAGAGGCACTTGTATTTACCAGTTTGGTTACTTTGTTGGTCTCGTTCAGCGATAATCAATTACTTTTATTGTGAATGACGTAATATATTGTAGTGATATATGGGTATATGTCTGAAATAAAGGCATTTATAATAACTAGTTCGGCTACTTTATTTGCCTCATGCGCAATAATCAATTACTTTTATAGTGATGAACGTGGTATCTTACAGTGATATCTGTGGATTTTTCTTGGGCATGAGCATTTGGACAAACCTGTTTGGATAATTTGTTGGCCCGTTCAGCAATAATCATTTACTTTTATTGCAAATGAAGTAGTATCTTAGAGTGATATATGTGGATTTATCTGAAAAACAACAGCAACATTTGTAGTAACAAAGTCGGCTACTTTGTTGGCCTCGTGCAGCAATAATTAATTACTTTTATTATGTATGACGTAATATCTTATAGTGATATTTGTGGATTTATTTGAATCAAAGGCATTTGTATTAACCGCTTCAGCTACATTGTTGCCCTCTTTCAGCAATAATCAATTACTGTTATTGTGAATGGCGTAGTATCGAGTAGTAATATATGTGGATTTATCTGGAATAAAAGACAATTGTATTAACCCCTTTAGCTAATTTATTGGCTTCGTACAAAAATAATCAATTACTTTTATTATGAGTGACGCAGTAACTTGTAGTGATATCTGTTGCTTTATCTGGAAAAAATGCATTTGTATTTCACAGTTTGGTTACTTTGTTGGCCTCTTTCAGCAATAATCAATTACTTTTACTGTGATTAGCGTTGTATCTTGTAGCGATATTTGTAGATTTATCTGAAACAAAGGCATTTGTATTCATCAAATAGGCTACTTTGTTGGTCTCTTTCAGCAATTATCAATTACTTTTATTGTGAAAGGCGTAGTATCAATAATCAATTACTTTTATTGTTGACTCTTGAGAGTTAGAATGTGTCTTTGTTCGTTGAATGATATTTCCTTACTATATTGGTGATCACCACGAGGGGCACTTTGAAAAAAGGATGATAACTTTTATATATGGTGGTTGGATCACACCAACCTGGAGGTTGGCACCTAAATAGGGATACAAATAAATTTTGGAATATGAATTTGATTTATTTTATAAAAATAAAATTTAGTAATTTTTTTTTCAAATAATAAGAAAGGACAGAAACTGACTATACAATTCCTTTAATGGATGTATTTATGAAGGGACTATCATCAATCGGTTTAAACTAATTAAGGACGTGTTTATATTTTTCCTTGTCTTGATATTAAATTCTAGAAAGTTTTCTATTTCTTGAAAATTGAAACCAAAATTTGGAGTTTAATAGTATATGGGAATAAATTTTGGAATATGAATTTTTTTAAAGATAATTTATTTTTATTTTTTTCCAATACTAAGAAGGGAAGGAAATTTATTATGCAATCCACTTTACGGATTCAATTATGTAGGAATTTAAGAAGGAACTGATCGTCAGTCGATCTAACGCAGTCCAGAATGAGGTTATATTTTTCCTTATCCTGATATTAAATTTTAGAACGGATTCTATTTCATTAAAATTGAAACCAAAAGTTGGCATTCGACAAAATGCGCGGAATAAATTTTGCAATATGAGATTTTAAATTTATTATTTAAAAAAATATATTTAATTTTAATTTTTTTCAAAAATAGGATAGAAAGGAGCTGATTATACAATTTACTTGGTGGATTTATTTATGAAGGAATTTCTGTGTGAACAAAACAAAGATATGTCTAATTTTCATCATCGTGAAAATGACCTTACATAAAAAAAACCTAACGACTTAAATATTAGACATTTCGTTTGTGATCATATGACCATAATTAAAGGTCTGGATAATATTTTGGTTTCAATCTCTATGTAGAAACGAGTTTAAGGCCCAAATTCGATTTACATATTCCATTAACCTCATATAAGTTATTAATCGCCAGAAACCTCAATTGCAGAATAAATTAAGTAAAAGAGCTAAATCCGAGTTAAAAAACCTATATTTTGTATCTATGGTCAGAGTCAAGAAATTATTCGTGCCCTTTTCTTAGGTCCACAATTATACGCTGTAGTGAGGTTTCTGAGGTTCAACAAAAATTCGTAGGTGAAAAATAAATTTAAAAAAAACGGTGGGAGAAAAATTTACATTTCATTATCTGTACGAGCATCTTAAAAAATAAGCTTTTAATTACGTGTTGCCATTGCAATAATAAAAGCTCTGATTTTTAAAAAAGTTAACGCCTGCGGCAAATAAAACCTAGAGAAATGTCATTTTTAGCACGCGATTATATGAAATAAGATAAACAGGAAATGCGCTATTTTTTTTAAAAAATAATGCGAGACAAAGTATTATTGGATAGCTTGCAATACTAAAGTGACTAATTCAATGAAACAATTAAAATGAATAAAAATATAATTTAACTTGCACGAGCACGTGGTGCTAGGCCGTTCAATAAATCATGTTCTGGCATGATACATTAAAATATGCATATCAGATTTCATTTTAATCATTATTTTTATTTAATTTAAAGTGATTCTAAAACGATTACTGAAACATAAATTCAAATAGTTTTGGTGTTTTATGAGGATACTGAGGAATTAACTAAAACGAATAAATCAAACAAATTTCCCAATAAAAGCTAGATTAGGAAAATCGCTTCAATTTTCCTAAATATATCTTAACAAGCAACTATTATGATTCCTTTATTTTATAACAAATAACTTAATTTTTGAGCATTAAATCAGCGGATAATGCTTAATAGAGCGTGAATTATTTATCTAGAACTGCTCGCATGGCATGATTAATTAATAGTTGATTATTTTAGATAGCATGCTAAAATAACCCATGACCTTAACCACCCTCAGCGAAAAAGACTTGTAATGTACCCCAGCGAATAATCTTAACTGCAAGCTTTATGGGCCATAACTGGTTCCATTGCTGTAAAAGAATATTAATATCTAATCCATACCACTGTAACGTCGCACATTTAGTGACTCTATAACAGCGTAAAAGGCGGAAAACGAAACTTCAGAAATGTTTTTCACAATTGTAAAGATCATGAAATATGTAATAATAATAAGTTGCTGTGGTAATTCTTGGATACTTAAAGGACTAGATCTGTGTTATATGTAATCCACGGATAATGCAGTTTCTTTATCTTTATCTTTACTTATAATAAAGCCCAATGTGTGTGTGTGGGTGTGTGTGTGTGTGTGCGCGCGTGTGTGTGTGTGTGTGTGTGTTTGCGTGTGTATGTGTGTGTGTGTGTGTGTGTGTTAGCACTCTACAAGCCTGACCGTACGACCTACAGCTATCAAATTTAGTAAGTTATACCTTGAGGGCCGGGAATGTGCAACTTGGAGCCCTTTTTGAATTTTTAATTAAAATTTGAATTAATTAAAAAAGAAGCAAAATTTTGAAGTTTCCCCCCTGTAACACAAAATTGATTTTTCAATTAAGTTAAAGCTCAAATAATTAGTTTTCAATGATACTGATGTTGTGGTTTTATATATTTTTATTTTTAGAATAATTGGTCTAGATAATGAAAATGATTATTGCTCTAAACTTGCAATATTCAGAATTTAATAAATCAGCCAGATGTGATCGCAGAAGATAGAAATGTTTATTTATTTATTTAGAAGTTGAAATATTAAGAATATTTTACATCTATAAGACCAAAAGGAATTTAAAACTATAATTTTTTTTATATATATTTAGAAACCTAACAAAATGTTATTATTGAGAGCATTTATATACATCTAAAAATAAAATTAAAAACTGAATGTTTCATTTCACCTGTGAAATTATTGCTGAATAATTCCTTTAGATCTTATAAATTATTTTAAAAAATTATAATGTTTCAAATTCTGTATTGAACATACATCTTCAATGTCGGACAATTCTGCTTTCAGCTCTTAGTATTATTTAAAGACATGCTTGGATTGAGTAAAGAGGTCTTTATATTAAGTGCACTTCCATCATTTCCACTTTAATTTAAAAGTGAATTTTACGTGCCCTGATAGAAAATCAGAGAGAGATGTAGAGTTCAAAGATCGTGAATGCTTAAGACCTACATAATAGTATAAGTGAATTACATGATTATCGAAACTTGATGCTTAAAGATATTTTGCTGAAAAAATTATTATGAGACCAAGTTATATAAAAAAATTGATTGAACCCTTTAGTCATCATTAATACTGGCAAACCGACGCGTCGCCAAAGGCGGCTAGTTAATGATCAAACGCTTCCTTTTTAGGCTCAGAAATAAAAAAAGTAATAAAAAGGCAAGAACATTTGTGAATTTCTTGCCTTGGATAAAAGAAAATATTATGATTATTTATTATATCTAATGGTTATTAAAAAGACCTATCAGTAAAACAGGTTCATATATATGATTCATGTATTCGATTTGCTTTTAGAATTGATCTTCTTTAGATATTATATCCCAATAACTATTTTTAATCTAAATTAGAAGCCTAGAAATTAAACTTTTATTTATATCAGTACTATTTCCGGAAGTCCGGGATGGCCTGGCTGATGGAGTGTTGGTCTTATACTCCTTAGGCTGAGTTTGAAACTCACCGGCCAAAGATTCCCCGAGTGTGTGATGACTGGTGCTTGTTAAAACCGTTGTGGTCGCAAAGCCATCCATGTCATGAGTAATACCACTGGGGGTACTGGGTAAGAGGTGATCTTTCTCTGTTCCAGATCTGAGATGAATGAATGAATGAATTTGCATAAATGAGGTCCGACCCTTAAAAGGGGTTTAGACGTGTGTGTAGCTAAGTCTTACTCTTGGCCCTAGATGCTGCTACTTGTATAACAAGAAACGCATATCTACGGCTTAAAATCTGCTGTCGTATCAGCAGGGCTTGTCCAGGGCAAGTGCCATAAGTAGCCACAACAATATTTCCTGAAGATTGTTGCTCTGATCGTGATAAATTTCAGAAATTTAATTTCAAATAATTTATAATTATAATGAGACTAAGTATAGTTTAACGATTTTTGTAGTACTTGTCCTAGGGGTTTCAGAAATATAATTTGAAATATACATCCTGAAAAAAAATTATCGCTAAAATGAGACTTTAAATAAATTTATTGATATTTTGAGGTACTTGTCATAGGCAAGTCATCTGACGAGCCCTGCGATTTTAGGCCAAACTTTAGCATATCCTCTCTCAGTTGCACTATCTAGGGCTAAGAGCATGTCTTAGCTGCTTATGTGTAACGGTCTTTTTTACGGGGCACACTGCATACATTTCATTCACTCATCCATATACAGCTTTCTGGCACAGAGGTAACGCTTCTTCCTCGTCTTCTGGGGGTCCCAGGTTGGAGTCCCGGTTTGGGCATGGTTGTTCTTCTGGGTGCTATCTGCAAGATGTGGGACTGTGCCCCCCCCCTGTAGAAAAGGGGCCGTGCAAGCGACTGTGATGAGTGTGTGGCTAAAGGCGTACTCTTGGCGCTAGTTGGTGCTACTAGAGACGCTCCTTCGATTTCTCCTCCTACTTCAAAAACTAGAGACGCTCATTTCAGTTTGAATCTACTGCTGTATCAGTGGATGGCTTGTCCATAGGCAAGTGCCATAAGTCAAAACAACAAGAACTCATCCATAGATATTAATTTAGATCGGAATTAGAGAACGATCACCTCTGAACCAGAGCCCCAAGTTGCATATTCGACTTAGAGGACTTTGTTGCTACCACAGATTTATATGCACATCAGTCGTCTTATACACGGAGAGTCTTCAGTCCACGGGGTTCGAATTTACAGCCCAAGGGATGCGAATCCAATGCCTTACCAAGCAGAAAACCGTGGCCCATTGATCTTTTATATCTTGCAATTACTTGCTTTGACTTGTCATTAAATGAAGATAAACGCCACTTATTTGGAAACCAACCCTGAAGTATTATTTTTTACATTTTTGCAGATGGTCTGGCTTTTTTCAGTTTTAAAAAAATATTTAAGTTTATAATTAGTAATACAAACCTATGCTATTTAATTATTTTTTTAAAAAAATATTCATGGATTTAAATATAATTTCAAATAATAATTCTAAAAGTTACTTAGAACAAAATAAAATTTATGAATGAAAGAAATAAAAAGTTTTTTTCTTGTTGATGCCAGTCTAGCATTACAGATCAACATCACTTACTTTTGTTATTGCTATTACTTATGGTACTTGCCAATGGACAAGTCTCCTCTGATACAGCAGCAGATTTAAGCCGAAAGGAGCGTCTCTTGTTTTTGAAGTAGTGCCAACTAGAGTACGACTTAGCTACACACTCATAACATTCGCTTGCACGGCCCCTTTTTACAGGGGGGCACATTCACATAACTTCCAGATAGCACAGAGAAGAACAACCATGCCCAAACCGGGACTTCCAGAACACGATGAAGACGCGCTACCTCTGTGCTAGAAAGCGGACACTTTATTTTTTTTTTCATACTTTACGGCATATATTATTTTTAAAATTAATTTTTTTCATCAAAATGTATAGCTCAAAATTACCCTAATTTCAAAACTAAATATTTTCTTAGAAACGAACTTTTTTTAATTACAAAATTCGTTCAAAAATTAATGATAATTCGGTTTAAATTCATAAATTCTATTCACTTTCCTGCTTTAATACGAGGGATAATTTTCGTTTTACTTTCAAGAAATTTCTAATCATTATAAACGTTTTTTATATCTCCATCCCTTTAATGCAGTTATTTGCATATATTTTTCATGGTATGCCTCCAATGCATCAACTGCATCTGAGCTACCTTTGGCTTTATGTCCTTCTCGCAGACATAGAAGTCACGTGACTACCATGCTGCTCATAGTCACGTGCGCGGGGATAGCACCATCTCCATTCCAATGCCCGGAATTTCCGTTCTTGATGATTGGAGAAAGAGCATCATTTCAATGGAGTCACGGGTTATGCTTTCTACTAAAAAAAGAGTCTGGTGCGGACAGAACGTAGACAAGAGAACGGAGAATGCAAGTTCTTTCTTTTAAAGACTTTACATCTTCTGGTGATAAATTCTAGAAGGGTTTCAGATTCATGGAAATGGGGATCAAAATTTAGCATTCGATAATATATAGGATAGATTTTTGGATGGAAAGATTTCGCGTGATTTTTTTTCTCTCAAAAATATAATTTATTAAAAATTTCTCATTTATAAATATATCCTCTAAGAGTTTAATTTATTTAGAAAGTAAGATTTTTTCTTATTTTGAAACTAAACCATCGCAATATTTAAACGCTAATACACCTTTATTACATACTAGCCGCCTTTGGCGACCAGTCGGTTCGCCAGTATTAGTGCTCGCAAAAATTTTCATATATTTTATGTAGCTGTGTCTCATAACAGGTTTTTCACCAAAATATTTTTAAACCAAACAAATTTTGATAATCATATAATTCATTTATAGTATTATTTTCTTCAGATGTTCTGTTCATTGTACTACTCATCTTTCTCTTTCTATCCGAGCAATGATTGTCCCGGAATTGATATTTTACTTAAATGGTGGAGGGAAAGGTCTAAAATTCTACGTCTTTATATAATAAGGAGATTCTAATTTTCATAAATGTAAACACACTAAACAAATAAAGACACAATTGGTTTTCAAGAGATGCGAAAGTTTAAAAATTAGGTTTGAAAATGCCGCGCACAGAGGAAATAACATTGAAACACACACATCCTTCTTTTCTTTTCTTTTTTTTTTCTTTCCTTTTTTTCTTCACTAATTTTGTTTCTACAAACCCTATTTTCACTTTGTTATTCTTTTTTTTCTTCCGTGCCGAAATTTTATTTTGAGCAGGCATAGATTAAATATTCATACAGACTAATAATAAAAGCAGCTATTTTGTTTCTTTTTTAAACATCCCGTTATCTATGAATGAAAACCAACTGACTTCGCGCATTTCTTTCTAAACAAATCATAATTTATTACTTCCTGCTATCTCACTCAGTTGGCGTGGGGGAAGGAAATGCAGATTTTTGGCGGGAAAGTTAGAAAAGTGTCGTTTTAACTATTTTCCTCGCAGTTTTTTCTTTTTTTCTCTCCATAAGAACCATCCTTGTGTCTTAACGAAAATATTTTAAAAAAAGTTAGCCGAATCGGTCGAGCCGTTCTCTAGTTTTGCGCTTAGCAACGCATTTCGAGAACCATTTTTATTAAAATAGATAAAAATGACACACACACACACACACACACACACAAATGATACACATGTATAATAATTAAAATAATACACATTTTATAATTATAAAATATTACACATGTATAAAAGTAAAAAAAAAATGATATACATGTATAAAAGTAAAAAAAAATTATACACATGTATAAAAGTAAAAAAAAATGATACACATGTATAAAAGTAAAAGAAAATGATACACATGTATTATATATGAAAAACAATACATATGTATTACATATAAAATGACACACTTGTATTACATATAAATTGATGCACATTTATACATATAAAAATAATACACGTGTATAACATATGAAAAATGATTCATATGTAAACTTAATAAAAATCATACACTTGTATTACCTACACATTTACAGTCATTTCTTCTATGAAAGAAGCGAAAAGAGAAAAAGAAATGTTTTGAAAAACATTTTGAAGGAATAAAATCATCCAATTTGCATTCATATGCATTAAATGACAGATTTTAAACGAGGTTAATGTTAAAAGAAATTAAATCTTTGCATCCTGATGGTGACTCTGACTCTCCAATCAAAATTGTGCATCATTTTGACATTATATTTATTTTTTTTTTCAATTTTAATTGTTAAAAACATAATGATTAAGAGATGTAGATTAATTTTTTAAAGAAATTCGACTTAAAAGAATTAAGGGTATTTATTTTTCGTAGCAATAAACATATCTATGTATTAGGGGAATAATTGTGCATCTAATTATTTGGTGGAGTGCAAAGAGTTAAATTATATTATACGTAGAAATTATGCTACAAATAATTTCGCATCAGCACAAACGCTGCAGCTCAACAATCTTTAATAGTCAGATGTAACCCTGTCATTACTGAAAGTACCCAAACGTTCGTATAAAGAAATGACGGTAGGCATCCTAAACTTTTGTGAATCGCATAATATTAATACTCACGCACTTGCATTAAGTATGGTGGATTGAATACTCGCGGTGTTTCTTTTGTTAGATACGCTCGCCCTGATCGTTTGAGAAATTGAGAAGCTTTCTGAGAACTAATTAGTGATTACTGATTTGTGGATATCAATTTCTGAAGAACTGATGCTGTCATGATTATATTTAAGGTAATTGGGAAATTTTCTAAATTTGGCAGAGTAGCTTGCTTGCATTTTTGTATTTTGAAATATATTTGGATTAAGACTACTATTAAGGCTATATTTTAATCTTATTCAAAAATAGCGCCTTTATATTGCGGGGGAGTACATTTACACACATACATATAGAACACAGAACAACCATTTTCGAATGGCCGGGATGCTCAGTTCACGAGGAAGACCCGCTACCTCTATGCCGAGACACCGGTTAAATCAAAATATAACTTTTTGTAGGTTCTGTCAAAAAGTTAATCAATCCCCATTTTTTTTATATGTTAGACCGTTTTCTTAATTGGGATCTAAATGTTGAAGGATTGATTTTGATTTCATATGGGGGCCACTAGTCCTCTTTTTCAAGGATCTTCGACAGCTCAACCAGAATACATTTCCCAAAAAAAAGTGGGATTAGAAACCTTGCCATAACATTATTTCTATAACAGAAGGTATTTCTCAATAAAATTTCTAAAATAATAATAAAATTTCCAGAAGAATATCTTTCGTTTCTGGATGGAGCCACTAAACACACACACACACACACACACACACACACACACACACACACACACA
>JAOUZG010009666.1:110140-125434 GCA_026289955.1 Argiope argentata
ATATAATGTGTGTGTTGTGAGGCGATCTCTTGCGGCTACATCACGATATCGTTAGAAATGTTCCATGAAAAAAAAACTATTCTTTTTCAAGAGGAAGTAGAGCTAGTTCGATTTTATATTTAAGTCCATTAAAAGTTTTCCTGAGTTTTTATTAAGGTCTAGAGTTTTCTAACTGTTGTAAAGACGTTAGGAACTAATCTTTGGCTACTTCCGTGAAAGGATGGTATTATGTTTGACCGCCAGATGGCGCGATAGCCGAATAGAATTGAGAAAAAAAATATCTACGTAGAAGAGAAAGAAGTAGTCGCCGAATGTTCGAGTCGCCAGAATGATGTGTTGACTATTTAATTATGAACACTATTTTCTATTATTAACTGTTGTGTAGTGTTTTTTTGTTCGGTGTAATGCCTCTTGTGTTGTGACATCTTTAAATTATTTTTTAAAAAATGTCCAAAACTTGTGGTTTATCCTTTCGGATTCAGTACACTTTATGTTTTGGCGGATCTCCATATTTTCAGTTCTTTTCTTAGCTTGTTTATTTCACCACTAGAGATGATGTAGCCTATCTTAACTAATACAGCGTATTTATTTTTCTTCAAGTATAAGATACTGTTCTTTGGTTATGAGAGAAGCCTTTTTGAATTTAATGTGCTAATAGGACATTCACTCTGTGAGCGTTGAAAATGTGTGAGTGTGTGGCTTCTTTGATGATAAATCCTTTAGCTGCCATGGAATCACTATTAATATGTGAACTGAGGATGTGAAAATCATGCTTAATTAATACTCTTAACATGCACAATGCAATTTTAAGTTTCAAACGTTTTGCGTCTCTTTTAATCGGAAAAATTTTGCGAAGTAAACACCAACAACTAAATGTCAAGTAATCCATATTGTACTACTCATAAAAGCTAACATAGGAAAAACGTTAATTTTTAAGGACATGATAAACGCTAGAGTACGATACATGCAAAAAAATTTATTAGGTTCAGATATTTCTGAAGATATAGTTTAATTCCGAAAACTTCCATCCCAAAATAAAATTAAGTAATAAACTCTTCCAAAAAAATTCTTTGTTTTGTAATATAATACAGAATTCTAAATTCCTAAACAATAAAAACAAACCCTCATGTTTAGAAGTGAACATCCTAAACAGCTGAAATAATAACTTCTCTTCTTTCCCACCACCAACTTCCAGTTCATAATCCTAAACAAACAGATCAGTCGCATCACGTGATTTAACGGATTTCTCTTTTATTAACATCTGCGTTCTAAAACAAGCTTTTTTTCATCTCTTTTGCTATTTCCCATTTTGCCATTAAAACTTGTTTTGGTGACACAAACAATATGAGAAAGAAGTATTTGAGTTTTGGTATTTGTTTCCATCGTGTTTTTTTAGCATTTCTTTGGAGACAGTTCATATCTCTTTTCTAGAAAGCTTCAAAGAAGTAACAGACGACAAACACGGGAAGACACTTTATCAATTAGCGGCAAAAGGTAAAAATCGTGCTTTAAGTTAAAAGGACTATTGGGTAAAAAGTTAAATGAGATTACAAATAAGGAACAAATGTAAAAAATACAGTTTATGCCATTAAAAGAGAATATTTATCTCTCTTTAAAGTGTGGATTCAGTTTTAAAATTGGAGTAGTTTTAGCCCTTATTATGTATTTGTAAACAGAAATAGATAAATAATGGTTACGATTATTTTTTATTGACTTTTAACTAAGTTAACAAACATTTACGATTTAAGCAAAGTCTCTTTTACACTTAATAATGCCATCTTAAGCTAAGCTTATATAGAGCTATAGAGCTTGCCTCCATCATTATTTCTATATTCATTTACTTTTCGTTAACCCTAGAAAGGTAATCTTTAAAAAACTAACAAGAATGATAACCATTCGTCTCCTAGACGAAGTGTATTCAAAATCAATTTTAAGAGCTAATTTAAATAAAAGTATCCTACTTACAAATAATTTCATGACTCTTGATTGTCAAATAGAATAAAAATATTATTTATTTATTTCAGAAGCAATCTTTGAACATATATGCGTGATGTTCTCCACACAATGCGCTTGAGGATAATAAACAAAATTTGCACGTCATTCTGCTCAAATTATATGGGCAAAATGTACGAATTTTTCTTTTTTTTAAATTTCGAATTGTTCAGGTCGTTGAATGTTTGAATTCCCTTATAATAGTCCTTGTTGATCGGGACAAAGTTGATATGTTGAGACGCTTCTGCATCCATGGAGCAAGAAGAACTTCAAAAGAATCTTCGTCTTCCGATTCATTCTCAGAAATACAATTACCTTCATCACTTAATTCTTTCAATAATTCACGGATAGCTTCTGGCCTACCCCACAAATTTTCTCCGTGGAAACGCTTCGACATCTCCAAACATACACAGAAATGCCTTCTATATACTAACGGGACAGATAACCATTCGTCTCTGGGACGACTATAGTTCTGGATACATTTCAAGCAGAAATATTTCGGGAAAAAGGAATGTCCCCATCTGTAGCTCCCAAGGTCAGATTAAGTTACTGAGTGGAACGATCCATTTACCGTTATAAGGGAAGGATAGTCAGAGTTATTTCGTAAGTGTTCGTCCAGGAGACGAATGGTTAGCATTCTAGGGTTAAATGTGGCTGATTGACACTCATGGTGAATGCTTTATCATTCGAGACGCTCCCTCAAATTGAGAGGGAGACACTATGGTAAATAAAACCTGATTCTCTTGCATTTCTTAGTAATATTATTATTGCTTCAGTTTAATTTATTATACTTGATTTCCAAATTTTTGTTTAAGTCAGTCGAAAACAAAATCTTTATTTCAGATATTTTCTCAAATGATTTATGAAATCTTGAGAGCATACAAGAAAATGTCAAGGGGACTGTTTTCTCTAATACAAAGGTAATACGCAACTTTTGAATATTACTCAAGATGAAAAAAGGTAACGAACTATATTATGGGATATAACAAACTGTACAGAAATATGAGGGGTAAATAAAGGCAACTTCTACGTAATAAATTAACCACAGATTCAAAGCTAAATAACATAATTCAAATAACACTGTTTAATAATAATAGCATAATTATATTTCTATCACAATTCGAGGCCTATAGGAGCTTTCTTAAGCAAATTCTGAACATCATGGCGTATATAATAAATATTATTGGTACCAGGCACTGCCACTAAAACTAAGCCTAGCACTTGCGCAATTAATAGATAATAAATGTATATAGAGTGAACCTAAATTTCTGGGATAGCCAAGTTAGATGAAGGCGAGTTTTTTTATGCAATTTTAAAACCATTACTACTATATGAACTTGTATTGAAGTGGAAAGAAATTTGGGTGCAATTAGGAGAAAGGAAGTGGAATAAATTTACCACGACAAATTATCACATCCCAGAAAACTGAATGATCATCATCTTTGCGACATCACAACGGCGGGAACAATCGCTGAGTTCATTTCTTTCATTGGTTAATATGTGTGTTCTGACTAATGGCACTTCACGTGGACAAGCCTCACTGATACGATCAGTAGATTTTAACCTTAAGAAGAACATCTCTTTGTTTTACAAGCAGCGCCATCTATGGCCAAGAGAACGCCTTATCTACGCACACGTCACAACCTTTTTTGGGGGCGGACAACATTCAGGCAAATTCATTCATACAGCTCGGATCATAATTTAGACCTGGTACAGAGAACGATCACCTCTGATCCAGTACCCCCGTTGATATTACTCTCGATATGAAGGACTTTGCGACCACGAAAAGATTTATCGAGAGTCAGCTGCCACACACTCAGGGAATCTTTTGGCCGGTAAGCTTCGAACCCGTAACCTAAGGAATAGGAGTCCAACACTAGGCCTATCCCCCGGTCTATTAATATGAGGATGAAGTAAAGCTACAATTGAACCTATCAGTTTATAAAAACAGACTTTTTCCTAAATCAATTCGTTAATTCGAGGGATAACTATTTACACTTTGCGTTAAATTTTAATCCAAGCTATCTGTAAAAGAGTAGTGTTGAAATTTTTTTTATTGCATTATTCAATTATTAAGATGCTGGCTTTCTGGCACAAAGATAGCCCGTCTTCCTTGTGTTCTGGGAGACCCGGGTTTCCCGGTTCGAGAATGGTTGTTCTTCTATGTGCTATCTGTGAGATGTGTGACTGTGCCCCCCCTCCCTGTAAAAAGGGGCTGTGTAAGTGACTGTGATGAGTGTGTAGCTAAGTCGTATTCATGGGCCTTGTTGGCGCTACAGGAAACAAGAGGCGCATATTTTTGGCTTAAAATCTGCTCATGTATCAGAGGGGCTTGTCCATGGCAAGTGCCATAAGTAGCAACAACATTATTAAGATTGATATTAATTATTGATTTTGCGAAAGTAATACATTACCACTGCAATTTCAAATCTTATATATACAAGAGTTTTAAAACACCTTGTCACAAGAGTTCTTGCATCTTAATTCAGATGATCAAGTAACTCAAATACAGATTCTTTCATTATTAAGTTTCTCTTATGAAAAGCATCCTACAATGAAAATCAGTGAATAGATTGTAACAAAATTTGGTACATAGACCATTCATGGGATGCGCTCGTGGAATTTTGGGAAAAAATTTAGTACCGCACTTCAGGAAACACGTTTATTTTAACACATTAAACGATCAAAGCAGAAACGGTATTAACATTTATTGATTAGTTTGTGATCACATTATCATCGAATCACTTTAAGAAAAGGCAAAGTATTAATAGCAGTATGCTGTTTGATAGAAACAGTTTAGTTTTCAGAAATAAAAATTGATTAAGAGGAAATTTCCCAAGGGGAGCTGTTGTTAATCATGTCCAGGATGATGTAGGGAAGACTGCTCCATGTGACTAACCTCATCTTCCAGCAAAATTTCAAATTCGTGATGAAAGTTGAATATGAAAGTTGATGAAAGAAAGAGAGATAGCATTGACTGTAAGCATTTAGGTATTATTTTATAGCAGCTAGGTTAGTGGGCTACAAGCCAGAATGTTGCAGGTTTGGCCCTAGGGCAATCTTACTATTATCCAAAACGTCGATGGGATTAGTTTTGATGTCTCGCACATGAAACGTTTTGAAGTTCTTTATGCAATTTAACATCGCAACAAGATACTATCATCATTAACTTTAGAATGCTAACCATTCGTCTCCTGGGCGAGCGCTTACGGAATAACTATTCTTCTCCTATAACGGTAAATGGATCGTTCTACTCAGTACCTTAATCTGACCTTGGGAACTACACATGAGGACATTCCTTTTACCCGAAATATTTCTGTTTGTAGTCGTCTCAGAGACAAATGGTTATCTTTCCCGTTAGTATGAAGAAGATATTTCTGTGTATGTTTGGAGATGTCGAAGCGTTTTCACGGAGAAAATTTGTGGGGTAGGACAGAAGCTGTCCGTGAGTTATTGAAAGAATTAAGTGAGGAAGTTAATTCCACTTCTCAGAATGAATCGGAAGATGAAGATTTTATTGAAGTTCTTCTTGCTCCATGAATGCAGAAGCGTCTCAACATATCAACTTCACCCCGATCAACAAGGACTATCATAAGTGAACTTCCAAAATTGAATTTTAATATTCAACGATCTGAAAATCCGACGTAAAAAAAGAAGAAAAAATTATGCATTTTGCCCATATAATTTGCGCAGAATGACGCGCAATTTTTGTTTGTTATGTTCAAGAACAATGTGCGGAGAACATCACACATACATGTGTAAAGATTGCTTCGAAAATAAATAAATAATATTTTTATCCTACTTGGCCATCAAGAGTTATGAAATCATCTGCAGGTAGTATGCTTTTATTTAAATTAGCTTAAAAAATTGGTTTTAAATACACTTCGTCTTGGAGACGAATGGTTATCATTCTTGTTAGTTTTTTAAAGGTTACCTTTCTAGGGTTAAAGACGGAAACATCGGTGCGACAACGACTTCAGACATTTCTTATCTTAACCTATTTTTCCTAAAGCTTCTTTTTCTTCGCAAGCATGTAAATCTCAACATCTTTTTCTCTATAATTGACAACTTTTCTTGCTTTTGCATTTTATGATTCATAATTCTTGTTCTGGATTGTTAATATTAATTCTGTATTCCATTTTGATCGTTTATGGTGTTAAATTTAAGGTTTTACCAGAAAAGGCGCCCTCTGGCGTACATTTTGGAACTATTTGTTTTCTCGAAATCCTGCCTATATACAGGGTGTCCCAAAAGGTCGTTTACAAACTTAACATCATATTCGTTCATATCATGTTGAACAAGATTTACATAGGAACTTGTGTCCAAAAATTCAAATTGAGACCGCTAGAGGGTGATAAGTGCAGGTTTGGATGAGGAGAAACAAATGATACAGACAGCGGAGTTCATGAGATTTTTATTAAAATACATCATTACATCACAGCAAATGCTCAAATTTATTTCCATTCGCCACAATGCACGTTTCACGACACAGGCGCATGAATTCACGCACCCGTTCAAATTGGCCAGGGGTATCACTGACACGTTCTGCCTCTTCCACGATACTGGAGATAAGATCCATGTCCGATGTTACGGGTGTTTCGTTACGGGTGGATTTCATGTGTCTTCACAGGTAGAAATCCAGAGGTGTCAGGTCGGGGGATTGCGGCGGCCATTGGACTGGTTTGCTTCTACCTATCCAGCGATTAGGATAAGTCCTATCGAGGTATTCTCGAACAGTGTAGCTACAAAACATGAACAAAACATGACAGAGGTGACGTCTATTTGGAAAGCACTCAAGGTACATCTGTGCCGTGGTTCGTCAATTTCCATCAGCGTCGTCGTAAACGTAATGCATGTCAGCCATTTCTGCTTTACTAATTCATCCTTCTGCTTCAACGGCCATACCTGAAATGATTGTTTTTCCCACGCTCCCGTTTTCGTGCAATTATCGCCCTCTAGTGGTCTCTGTTGGAATTTTCGGACACAAGTTCCTGTGTAAATCTTGTTCAACATGATATGACAGACCAGCATGTTAAGTTTGTGAATGACCTTTTGGGACACCCTGTATAATAAATTCCTTTGTGATACGTTCATCCGTTTGCATTGTAGGATGCCGTTTATGAGGGAAGTTTAACTATAACCATTCTGTTTATCCAGTGAGATGTTATAGGGCACTACAAAAATTACATTAGTCAGCACCAAATAAATATTATATCATTCCGTTCATATTTTCCACAAAACTTTATTATTTAATTTCATTTACCTGAGTTTCAGGTTCCAAATTATTACCTCCAACTACAATAACAACCTGTCAGAATACTGTCAAATCATTTCGTAAATCATTCTCCTAATGAATGATCAAACTTTATAGAGCTAAAATCACAATTATATCTGAAGTGCTCCACACCACAGAGGAATTAATTAAAACTGACCTATCATGCATTACAAGCGTATATTTTCGACAAATTCGGAAGTCTGAAATAGAGACAGACAGCTTTAAATATGTGCTACTCCACGGCCAGAAATTAATAATGCTTTCTATCTCCATCTTCTATTCCCTTGTTACGTATAAGATTTAAAGCAGCAACATTAAACTGCAGACAGGTCTATTGCTCTATGATTCATCGGCGATAGTTAATAAAGTTTTATTCAAATAATTTACCAATGGTATTTTAGAAATAGTTTGAAATTTCCATTGTGAGAAATGCTTTAAAGTTTTCGTCTGATGAAGTAAACGAGTATGAGATGGATTGGCTGGAAAAAGATTTGCATTACTGAGGATTCATAAATTATTAATTAAAAAAGTGTCTGGTTGTCAAAAGTGTTTAAAATTTTTTTCACGGAATTGGAAAGGTACAGATATATAGATATATTTACAAATTTTGTCTTTTAATATTGGGGAAATTGCTAGTTTCTGGGGTAATTTGGAAACACTATTGTTACAAACCTAAAATTTTCCTTCCCAGCACGAATATTGTAATCATTAGAAAGGCCGTTTTACGATGAATCCTGTTGCTGGTTCATTGTTAGTTATCTCATAGCTTGGCGACAAACATGGCGACTTGGTGACGGATTTGGCGACAAAATGGATAATCTGGATAATGTCTCAATCTGGAACAAAATTGAATTGAATAATGAATTCAGCCGGAAGTGGGGTTGGAGTAAAAGACAAGTGACAAGTCTTCGAGAGGATTTTCTCGGAATTTGATAAGTACAGAGACATAAATAACTCTACAATTTTTATCTTCTTATGGAATAAATGGTGGAGTGCCAGCGTTATGTGTTGTTCAAGCGTGTGCTGAACTGCTGTTTGCCGAGTCATGTTGTCTACTGTG
This sequence comes from Argiope argentata, assembly GCA_026289955.1. Classification (NCBI taxonomy): domain Eukaryota; kingdom Metazoa; phylum Arthropoda; class Arachnida; order Araneae; family Araneidae; genus Argiope; species Argiope argentata. The sequence goes on from JAOUZG010009666.1 coordinate 118,468, forward strand.
GAAGCAGCATTGTGTCGTGAGTGGAGTAGCCAGTCGTGTAGTAGTGAGTCGACAGCTAAAACTAGGAGACAGGGTACACTTCAGCCGTTTCGAAAGAGAGTAGAACGAAGCTCCGAGATCCTGACCGCTTTAAGTGCTGTGGTAGATTACTACTTATGGGTTGTAGTGTGCTGTCCTGTGCTCTTCTCTGTTGTGCATATTTGTTGACAGTGTATTCTTCATCTTTGAGTAAATAAACGTCGTTGTGGTTTTCTACTGAAGCTTGTTGATTGTTTCACACCATGCGCCCCCCCATAAAAAGCGTACCCAAGGGGACTACTTTCGTCTCTCAATAACTATTTGATTCGTTTTTTTTGCTTAATTTACTTTTTTCCCGCATATATTTTATTAGCGAAGTTTTCCCTTTGATGATGATGATGATGACGTGTCCGCTTTTTACCGCGGAAAGAGGGGTGCAGTAGCTTCTGAGGGTATGAACCTCTGAGCACCCGAGGGCAGAAGTCTGACTTCTAGCTCAAATGAAGATAAAACACACACACATACGCTGGCACAGCCCCTTTTTACAGGTGGGCACATTCACACATCTCACAGATAGCACACAGAAGAACAACCATGCTCGAACCGGGACTCGAACCCGGGACCTCCAGAACACGAGGCAGACGCGCTACCTCTGTGCCAGCAAGCCGGCAGTTTTCCTTTTGAAAAGTTTATCTGCCTGTGAAATGATACTTGCCTTATTTTAAATGTAATGATGCAGTATATTTAGTGAATTTTCTTAAGAATATATACTATTTATATAGCATTTTTCTTATTATTATACTGTCTTCACAAAAATGGACATAGAAACCAAATTTTACAAAGAAAACAGTTTTAATATTAAATAAAATATAATTAAGATTAAAATGAAATCTGCTAAGCTTTTTTCAGTGTATCATGTCAGAATATCATTTCTTGAATGGCCAAGCGCCACGTGCTCGTGCAAGTTAAATTATATTTTTAATTCATTTCAATTGTTTCATTTAATGAGTCACTTTTAGTATTGCCAACGATGCAAAAAATTGTCTCGCATTGATCGTTAGAAAAATATCACATTTCCTATTTATTTCATTGCTCATAATCAAGTGCTCAAAGTTATATTTTTCTAGATTTTATTAGCAGTAGTCATCAATTTTTTTAATGAGGGCTTTTGTAAATAAAATGGCAACGCATCACTAAAAGCTGAATTTTTGAGACGTTATTGCAGATACTAAAATTTTTGTTTTTCGCCAACGGATTTTCGTTGGCGCCATAAACGTCATTCCCAAAACATCATCATGTAAAATTCTTGTGAAAATTAATAATTTTTTGATAAATTATTTATATTAATCGTAATTATTTAGTAAAAAAAATTAAATTAATTTTTTGTTGACCTAATTAGAAATTGAATTTTTTGATATTACTTATTTTTAATCAATAATCTAAATAACCTTGTGGGCTTTTTAAAACTTCTTTTATTTTTCCTATTTTTATTTCAGAAATACAATCTTAAGTCATTAAATTGATGCAACTGCTCAGTAAAAAATTTACAGCTCTTAAAAAATTTTCTCTTTTTTTTCTTTCAGTTTATTAGGCTTAAAACAAGACAACTTGAATATCAAAAGAGTCCCACTTCTCTATGTTTCGTATTATATATTAAATCAAACATGTTTTCTATTGGTCTTCTAATGATTTCTTAATGACTCTTCGGTAACTATTCGAAATGTAAACGCAGTGTAATAGAAGAATCATTTAACGATGGTAAATGTGAATAGAGGGTTTCTGAGGGAAAATTGTGGCATAGAATGAGCATGAATCAATGCGCGTGGTGGATTCGGTAGCGAATGTTAAAGGAATTCTCGTGATATCTTGCGATGAAATCTGCTAGATTTTGCCTGCAGGAACGGTATTTTGCTAAGCCGCTTTAGTCGTTTTCGTCTGAGTGACATATAATCGGATTTTCTTGAGTGTTTTTGTGCGAGAGGAAAATTATTGCGTGAAATATCTTATTGGCTTTAGGTAAAACGAAATAACGTTGCTTACTGACGAAGTACTCTTGAAGATTATTTATTTCTGGGGCGATTAAATAGAATATAAATTGTGACTATGCAAAAACAATGATGAACCTGGTTAAGTTATGTTGAAATATTTTAGAGCAAAAGAATGTTTAGTTTAAGTAATCATTGGTATTTCTATACTATTATTGTCATTAGTATTAAATCCATATTAATTAATATTTGAATTAATCGTTAAATTCCTTAGAGAAGAAATATTTTATGTATGCATTTGAGCATGCATTATGATTTTTATACACTTGATAGCACATTCTAAAGTTGTTGTTATTAGCTATGGCTCTTTACAAGTTTACTAACAGGTCGTCAGCGATTTAAGCATAGTTAAAGTTTCTTGTTTTTGCACTAGTACCAACTAGGGCCAAGAGTACGAATTAGCTACTTAATGCGTTACATTCGCTTTCACTACCCCTTTTTACATCTCATAAATAGAACACAGAAGAAAATCCATACCCGAAATTAAATGGAAGACCTATATACAAGAACCCTGGTACAATCTTAAACTTTCTGATAAAAGGTTGCGCTTCTATTAAAAATGAGATATATTTGTAACGAAATTTATGAATCAATTTGAAACTTGAATTATTGTAGAATCTCTCTCTCTCTCTCTCTCTCTCTATCTATCTATCTAAATTTAAATAATATTTAAGTTGATTAGAAATTTTGTAACGTGTAAAAATCCAAAGAATTACAATTTTGGACTAGTGAAGATGGCAAATTGAAGTCAACAAGTACTCTGAGAAGTGCATCTCCTTGAAAAAAAGAAAACCTTTCATCCATATTTATATAATATACCGTAGCAAGGGAATTGAAGATAATTCATGCAATTTAATAAAATTAATTTAGTTCCGGCTTTTTACACTTTCTCTTATTTTGCCTGCTTTTTTCTAATAAGAAAACTTGCATTTCAAGTTTCTTCTTCAACTTTATTTTTTTCTCTAAATCGCTTTAAATGAATTCAGTATCTCATTTAGGAAAGCAATAAATTTGTTTAATCAATATTAAATTAATTTAAAACTAATTATTAAATTTGTATTAAAATTTAAAAAAAAGATTTTAAATTTTAGATATATAGAGATAAACAAACAGTTAATCTCGCACTTGCCATGGATAAGCTCCCGCTGATACGTTCAGCAGAATTTAAGCCTAAGAAATGCGTCTCTTTGTTTTTCAAGTAGCGCCATCTAGGACCAAGAATACGACATAGCCACACACACGTCACAGCCGTTTTTAGGCTGGGGACTTCATTCATGCAAATTCATTCACTCCTCTGAAATCGTAACTTATACCTGAAACAGAGAACGATCATCTCTGACCCAGTACCCCCAGTGATATTACTCTCGATATGGAGGACTTTGCGACCACGAACAGATTTAACGAGTGCAAGCCCTCACACACTCGGGGAATCTTTTGGCCGGTGAGTTTCTAACTCGTAACCTAAGAAGTACGAGTCCAGCACTCTACCAACCAGGTTATGCCGGACTTTGTTAATCTAATTATGTCTATTAATTTAAAATAAATATTGATGAAAATTAATATTTATTAGTTAAGTTATATTAACGTCCCATTGTAAAGCAACACTAGGACTATTTTGGAAGAAACCTCGTAATTTTGAGCCACCATGAAGAATACGAACTTGAACTGACTCCCTTCACCACACCACATCGTTGGAGGACGTTTGGCTGTTAAGGACATAACAAGGAATTGTTTCTCTTGCCCGAAGTTTCTTCGATCGAATCGGGTCTGGAACATGGAACCCTACGGTTCACGATTTAAGACCTCACCACCAACCCCCATTTATTTCTTACAAAAGCCCAGAAAGTGGGCTATGGTACCATTAGATCTCTAGCCTTACAATATTGATGAAATCTGCATTTTAAAAACACAAGTGGAGAACACCTTTCAAGACGATTAGCATCTTAAATTTGACGTTGTCCTCACTGAGGTCATAAGGGAGAGTCACAAAGCTCGAGCCAATACAAGAATGCGGGCAAATAGTCATGGCCTGTAGAAAGGCCTGAAAGTACCACAATTGCACTTTTAGGAAAATCTAGTATCAGCTGCGCATCTTGAAACAGTGAAGCTCTTGCCTTACAGGTAGTGTATAACAGAGCTCTCTGCTTTATTCTGGGTGCATATATTTTCTTCATCAGAAGTTTGGTTGGATGAAATGAGAGGATTTTTGAAGGTCCCTGAAATATTCTTGTTAAGGAGTAGAAAGACCAAAAATCAAAATGCAAATCTTTATTGAAGAATCGTTGCTCTTGAAGCTCACAAATTGCTTCAATTTCCAAACACAATAGTATAAATAGGACACCCTCCAACAAATATGAAAAATTTAAATAGAAACATTCGACAACTATCATTTACAAGCATGGATTAAAAATAAAAAAATTTGGGGGTGTAATAGTCCTGAAATACGTCTAAACATATAACCACTTCACAAGAAATCCCCGTGAATTTGAGGTATAAGCATTCATATTCATTTACAAATCATATTATCAAAAAAATGCATATTATATAAATACAAATTAATTTCAAAAAACCACAAACGAAAATATGCTCAATAATCCGCTGAAAACGTCAGCAAAAAGAAGTAGATATATCAAAATTAGAAAATGTAAACCGATCCAGTATTTAGAGGATGAAATAAAAAGAAATAATATTTGAGAAATGAATGCAAACTTTCGACAAATATTTTATAGACTAATTGAGTATTTAAGCAAAAGGTTAGAATTTCAAATAAAAATTTTAAACTATAATAATTTCCGGATATTAAAGAATTACAAAAAACAAAAAAACTTATGAAACTATTTGGACGGAGATTATCATCGACTTCATTACGTAATTCGCCTTAGTAATTATCGTCTGGTATTTTTATTTTTATTTAAGAGAAATTAATATTATTTTGTTTATAAAACAAATCGTTTGGAAAAGAGATAATAAATAGCTATTTTACCTCTCTTCTTTTATTTATACATATCCTTGAGCTGCTCTGTTTAAAACACAATTTAAGTTTTCAGAATAAAACATCTGCCTTTTCGAATTATTATTAAACAACTGTAGAAAAAGTGTTAAACAAAAATATAAAAACATTTGGTGACCAGCTGGTTTGCAAGAAAACAATTTCAGTTAAACCTTTTCGGTTAAACCTTTCAGTTAAACCTTTTTTTTAAAGGATTCCACCATGCTACCAAATATAAAAATTCTTAGTAGCTGTCGTATATATGTTTTTCTTTTTACGTATATGAACCTTTTTAATATTGAACAGCTGCAACATATCTTAGCACTATTGAAAATATAATATTCGGTTCATTTTCTGTCTTCTTATATCCAATATTGTAATTTTATCCTTTTATTTGTCTTGTTTATTCCAGTAACTTTAAACAGAATCCTTTTCCTTTATATTTAAAAATGGAACAAAGTAATGAGATAAATATTAAATGGAACGATTAACAATATAGATTTCCAGGACAACAATAATCGATTGTCTCTTTTCAGGTGAAAATGATATTTAAATGAATGTTCCAAAAATCATTAAAATTGTTCTCGATTAGGAAATTGGAATAATTGAAAATAATATATGTAGGGTCGTGTTTCGTGAGATCTTACTCCATCAAACTAAGACCACACGTATGTCTTTTGTATATTTTAATGCACAGGCACAGGACTACATGAATACTAAGTTAAAGAACAAAGCATAGGGCTGGTTGCCCTTTTTCGAGACATGCAATGTCAGTTATCCATAAACTTCAAAGCTTCAACTTTCCAATCCCAGTGTCCCGTTTGTCTGTTTTTTCGACTAGTCCTACACTACTGCCACCTGCAAGCGAAGAATAGAGAGAGATGGCCTAGAGGCTGATATTACAAATATATTAAGTTTTAATCAGGTGAAATCTTTTCCCGATAATTTGAATGAAGTGGCCCCAGAGAAACATTATAATTCTATTTAACATTTACGAGAGGAAATCAAAAAATCTTTGCGCCAATTTTTTATTCGCCAAAAACAGGTACATGCAGACGTTTACAAATATACGTACTACGTACCTTACATTATTTCTCCACATAGGTACCACACCGGTTCAGACATTTGTCCTATTGCAGCCGTAAATTAGAAATCCCCCTATGGTAAAATTCTTCCGGCTGCCTGTGGAACCACCGTCGGACCGCGTTCTTGGCTTCTTCGTCACATGTCCTGCCAGAAACTTCTTCAGTGGACCGAAAACGTGAAAATCACTAGGGGCAAGGTCTGGAATGTAAGGTGGGTGTTCTAGATTCTTCCAGTGAACGCTCCTTCTCATGCAAATCTTCCAGCCCTTGTTGAAACTCACGACACCACCATTGAACACTTCAATGGTGGTGTCGTGAGTTTCAACGTGAGTTTGTCGTGAGTTTCAAAGAGAGACACATTTCCCCGAACTTGGGGTGCATTTCCCTGTGAATTACAATGGGTGTTTGCCTTTTGCTCAATAGAAAACGAATAACACTTCGATGCTCATAATCTGTGGACGTCTGAAGAACAACCGCCATCTTAAATAACTGATAGCAGCGCCACTCATCGGAGCAAGAGACAGATACGACTGGTACGGTTCAAGGAGCGTTCACTGCTGGGTATGTACATGTTCGCTTTGTATTCACAGCCGTATTTTGGTTTAAAAAATAGGCTCAAAGACTTTTTTTATTTGCCCTCGTAATTAATAGAAAATCTTATTTTTAAATGTGTAAGAAATTGCTCGAAAGTGCATATTCGCTCCTTCTAATGCACTAATATATCAAGACACACACACACACACACACACACAAAGAGAGAGAGAGAGAGAGAATTTTTTACTATTCTATTTCTGCTATTAGCTCTCTCTCTCTCTCTCTTTATATATATA
>JAOUZG010009666.1:125834-141831 GCA_026289955.1 Argiope argentata
GCATCTTTTGAGCTGCGAGTTTAAACCTGGTCTCTAAGTTCTCCATTTCGAGAGCTACACAACAGGGGGCACTAATCGTTATTCGGGTGTTCAGGAATACAGACCCCCCATAAGCTACTGCACTCCTCCTTCCGTTGTAAAGCGTGACACGAGCGCAACAATTGTAGTACTTAATAAAAAGCAACTAAAATAAATTTTTTCCATATATCCAAATTAGGATTTGCTTTTAAAAAATTGTTTTTTATATTACTTTTTGGTAGATATAAGTCACATCAATTATTTAAAAAATAAAACCCTTGTATTTTACTCTCCGTTAACAGTTTTCTAAGTTGGCGCAACTTGGCGATTTTCAACCCAGTCTCTTCATATTATTTATCATATAAAGGTTTGCTTCATTTTCTCCCGAATTTAACGAACGGATTTCTACTTTCCCTACTAATTGCTAAAGTGTTTTCTTGTGTCACTTTATTCCCTGCTATTTTCTTTGAGGCTTTCCAGCTTTCATTAAAAGAGACACGGCCGCTCTCTATAAAAGTAATGAAAAACACCCCGAAAGCAAAGAAAGCAACTTACATTCCTTATACTTATTATATATATTTTTTTCTTTATCTACTGTTTTTTTTTATTTGTTTCATCGAAAGTATGTCATTATTGGGGGAAATACGAGACAAAAATAAATTATAGTAAAAAAATGTTTTAGATAAGAGATGTTTATTAAAGCGTAATGCTATTAAAGTTTTCGGCGTTACTAATTAGGTTGTTCGGTTTTTGAAATGATAAAAATGGCAGAGTATAATAAAGTTTTGCTTCCTCTAAAGTTGTTTTATTTGTAGAAATGAATCGGAAAAGAATGGTGTATGCTAATATGAAAAAGCAACAACATTTGATTGATATGTTTTTATGTTTTCTATGTTTTTGATAATTATTAATTATTATTTAGTTTTGTTTTTCTATGTTTCTAATAATTATTTAATTTTATTTTTCTATGTTTTTAATTAGCATTAATTATTAATTAGTTTTATTTTTCTTTTTTTAATTATTGTTTAGTTTTATTTTTTTATGTTTTAAACCATTATATAATTTATTTTCTGTGTTTGTAACCGTTATTTAGTTTTATTTTTCTATGTTTTTAATCATTAGTTCGTTTTATTTTTTTATGCTTTTAATTATTATTAATTATTATTTAATTTTTTCAATGTTTTTAATTATTATTTAGTTTTATTTTTTGATGTTTTTAATTATTATTAATTATCATTTAGTTTTATTTTTCTATGTTTTTAATCATTATTTCGTTTCATTTTCCTATGTTTTTAACTATCATATAAATTTATTTTTCTGTATTTTTAACCGTTATTTAGTTTTATTTTTCTATGTTTTTAAATATCATATAAATTTATATTCTGTATTTTTAACCGTTATTTAGTTTTATTTTTCAATGCTTTTAATCACTGTTTAATTTTATTTTTCTATGTTTCTAACCACACTATAAATTTATTTTTTTGTGTTTTTAACCATTAATTAGTTTTATTTTTCTATTTTTTAAATCGTTTTTTGTTTGTTTGAGTTTAATAAAATGCTTTAAATTTGTAATTGTATTAACACAAATTTATAGATTCAGTTTTATACTTTTCAATTCGACTTTATTACATTGTTGATTATTTAATATTAATCAACAGTGTTTAATATATATATTTTTTGAGGTTTCTTTTTGTGCGAAAATAATATTTCAATTTTGTTACCATATTCATTGTTTGAACAAAAAGGACACTATTTTTATATTTGTCAAAATTACGTTTTAGCGCTATATAGTACACTTAACTAATATCTCCCCAAATTCTAAATAATAAATTTTGTCTAAATCTTATAATTCACGTTCACAATAAACTTGTATCTAAAATTTTAATTAAATTTTTTGTTCAAATGTGTTTCAAAGCAGAAAGTTTCCTCAAAAATTATCATAAAAGAGATACAAACCAGTCTATAATGTGATATTATGATATATCTTCACTTCCACTTCTTTAAGCTAGTACACATTTTTGTTTTTCATTTTTGAAATTGCTATGAGAATTGTTCGTTAAAGGAAATTTTACTGCCATTCTGAAAGTGTGTTTGTACAGATAAATATTTTATCAATTGTGTTTATTTCTACTACTGATTTTGGATTGTTCTGTTAGTCATTAACACCCAACACAAAAGTAAAGAGATTATAGCTTTTCAAACCAGCAAAGAATTCTTTCATAATAAGAATAATAAATTATGCTGCTTATTTCTTATATAATAATTATGTATTTTTCTGATACAAATTAAAAAAATAGCTTGCATTTAGTATAATTTGTACTGCATATTTTTTATAGCAAATAATAATATCGCCCAAATGGATCCATTGGTTAACCCTGTTGCACGCTTTGTTGAGTCTGAAAAACGCTTTATTGAACAGTGTATCATCAATAAAAAGTAGATTAAAATAACTCTAAAAAGACTGAAATCAATACTTTAGATGACTAATTGGCAATTCTGTATCTTTATTTAAACTAATTCGTAGCGTTGTATAAAAAACATTTGGAACATTTTAATTTTTTCATTTCTTTTTATCTACTTCTGTATTAAACTTTAAAAAATGTATTGATTATTCTGTAAAACAATTACCAATGTTAACAAGTATATTTTGTCAAAAAAATTCTTGTTAGAATTCTAGATTGTCATGAAGTTTTGGAAATAAATACAAATTCTGTAAAAACAAGTCGTGAATTAATAAGAATAAGAAATTCCTATATCAAAATTAACTAACAATAAAATGGCAGTTAATTTTATATTCTTAGCAGAAATTTTTATAGTACGATTTCATACTAGATTTATTTTAAGAATTTGAAATATTTGAATTTAGCAATAAATTAGAATACCAATTCTTTAATTTATTATATCCAATATTATTATTGATGAGTTTTCTGATATTATAGTGCGTAAATGAAATTTTCTTTATTGTTTTGAAAGAAATGGCGTGAAAACGCTATTAAATGCTTACAAATACAATTTCAAATGAATCGAAAAGCATTCATTAAAAATCCATTAAATAAAACTCATTTCTCACTTAATGCTTAATATTTTTAAATCAGCACTTTTGAATATTACGACAACCTCATTTATTTTCTGCACAATTTGCCTCAAATATACAGAAATGATGCCAAGAATTCGAAGTAATTTATTTGCATTTTACTCTTTTCATTGATTTTAAATATTTATTATCTTGGGCTAACATATTTATTTGAAAAAATAACAAATGATGTCAGTTACATTGTCGCGCAAAAGTAAGTTCTAAATAATTAAAATGTATTTAATATTTTTAAACACTTCAAATGGCAACATCGGAGTAAAAATAAATTTCTCCAGATATTTGCTTTCGTTTGAAAATCGTTTGGCAGGTTAATGAAAACGCTTTGATTTGAAATGTATTAGGAAGTAAATAAACTGCATTTTAAATCGAAAAATAATTTTTTAAAGCTACAAAGTTTAGAAAAGGCAATATCTACTTTACATCGATTTGAAGGATATTAAAATGTAATAATTTAAATGTGTTTGGGACTAAATATTGCATTGAGTATAGATTGTGTAATATGTGAAATTTAAGAATAATCTACTAATTCTTATATGTTATTTAAATTATTTTCATTTTTCTCCATTAAATTTGGTTTTCAAAGAATTTTTTTTATCATTTTATTTTAAAAACTAATAAATTTATATTTGGGATACATTTATAAAATAATCAAACTAAAAAAATAGTTGTCAAATAACTAAAATTCTATATAGTATTTTTAAAGATCATGTAAGACAAAATTAATGGAAAAAAGCAATTGCAAATTTATTATTTATTTGAAACTATTTTGGAAGATTAATAAAGTTATTTTGTTTGACGTGAAATATTTTCCGACAGTATTTGGAAAATCATTTTAAATAAAAAAAAAGAAGTTTAGATAAAAATTTATAATAATTTAAATGTATGTTTCTTCTTAATGGAAAAACATAGACCTGGTGAATTACATCACGTTTAACATTTCTGAAAATTTTGCTAATTCGTTTTATTTGCACCTCTATTTAGAATCCGGAACAACAAATTTATTTAAGTTGCAAGAAATGTGTTAATATATCAGTTTATAAAATAATTAAGTTTTACTAGATATTGAAGAGAAAATTTAAACAAAACTCAGAAGCCTGCTTTGAATACATGATTAGCAAAAATTAAGTTTACCACTTAAAAAGACTCTAGAATTTACTATATTTGAGTAGCTGAGATAAAATTTGTGTTAAATATAATTTAATTGATGTTTTCGATGCTTATTATATATGAAATATCGCAAATTTCAAGTCATCATGTGGTAACATTTTATTTACATCGTAAAACATAATTTGTCACAGCAGATGCATCCATGAATTAGGTCATCTGAAAAATTGAGCTTTGTACCATAACATATCTGCAGAAGAATAGAAAGTTTCGATGAATTACTTAGAGCTGGAAAGTGATATTTGAAATTCAGAATCGAAACGGAGACGTTATACGCTGATGGTTGTGATTCAGTGAATGATTCAGAAAATGAACGCGTTCTCTGTTTGAATTGCGAATGGTATCTGCAGCACTGTGGCTGCGTACGATTACGTTTTCTTCATTCTCATTGCAAAGCTATTTTACTTTCAGGTTTTAATAATTAGAATTTCCACCTTATCGCATGCAAATTAATTATACAGCCTGTTACTTATTAATAAAACAGTGCTATATAATAAAAAGCTTTAAATCCACTTATGAATGTGACACAGGGAATGCCAATGAAATGAAAATAAAAATAGTATAAAGAAAAGTAACGAAAATTATGTAAAAATATATATAATTATTTTTAAATAACACTACAAAAATTATAATATTAATATTTCCATACTTTCATTATGAGACAGATTTTAGATAAAATTAATAAAAACTAACAGAAGCAGAACGCCATTCGGATTTCGTAGTCATTAGTAATGAAACTCAGAGCCAAAACAAAACAAAAAAACAAATCCGGGACAACAAAGTAAAGAATGTTACAAAAGAAGTAGAAAAAATTAGTTTAGCCTTTATTTTATTTTGTGGTACATGAAACAAAAAGTACTGATAGCATCAAAATATTTGGTTTCAAGTTTTAGATATATCTTTCCGTTTAGATTTCACTGAATCCAAAAAAAAAAAAAGGAATTATGCATGGTTATGAATACTATAATTTAAAAACTTTTGAAAGACTGGGTTAAATCAGTGATATTCAGAATAGGCCTTTAACGCCAAATGTATATAGATTTTTTTTAAAGAAATTCCTTCTGAGGGAATTTCTGTGTTTGATTGTCAGATTACCCAATAAGAAGAAATTAAAAAATGTCAGATGAAATTTTTTTTCGCAAATTAAGAGTTTCAAATACAGTTCAATATCCAATTTGGAACTGAATCTATCAAAGGATGTTTTTATCATCATATGCACATTTTCAAATAAATGTAAATATAAAAATTCAAAAACAAACGCATGCTCACACCTGTATATAGACGGATGCTTCCACACACACACGCGCACACGCGCGAATGCACGCCCACACACACACATATATATATATATCCATTTTTATTGAATAAATATATTAATTATAAAAAAGTATCCTAATTTTAAAAATAAAGTGAAACATCATACATATTTATTTTTATATTTTACAATATATCTTTTATAATATATTTCTTAATTGAGGTGCATTAAAAATACTATGTACCCATAAGAAGTACAATTAATATGCATCTATCGTAAAGTTAAAAAAAACTATAAAATCTTCCATTTTTTATTTAATATAAAGAAAGATAAATTTTAAATTAAATTTAACTAAAAGATGTTTCAAAAATAAACTTTTATTAATTTACTAAATAGGAGAAAATCTTTATTTCAATAATGTTTTATTTTCAACCATAAGAGTTTCCCTAAAAGCGTAAGCCAGATATTTCCACTTTTAAAGAAAGAGAAAGAGGATAAATTGATAATTAATTACATCAAATTATGAGGAATTGTTTGTGATTTAAAATTCAAAAGGTTAAAGAAGGCTACTATTGTAGTATATTTTGAAGATAATTTCGAAAAATAGAAATCGGCAAAAAAATCAGAACGGAATAAACGTTTAACAAAATTTTAGGTGAAATTCCTGTGAGCATAATCACGGAAAAAATAAAATGGTTCAAAATACATTTGGAGTAACTTCTGTATGATTTTCTCATATGCTCCGATTTTATGATTATATTCTTGTAAATAAATTTAGTCAAAAAATTGATTTAAAATCTAAAATTTCTATGTCAATCCAAATATCAAATTTTATTTATCTATCGCTTATGGATTTAAAATATAATTATTTACGGATAAAAAAGTAGATAAGAACTCAATTAGCAGTTAAACAAGAACTGACTTGTTTTAAATTTTCTACAAATATGCTATGTTGTTGTTTCTTATGGCACTTGCCATGGACAACCTCGCAGATTTAAACCTAACAGCGCCAATAGAAACAAGAATACGACTTTTTTTACTCATTTATCACATTGGCTTGTCAGACTCTTTTTATAGCGGGGTGCATTCATACAACTTACAGATAGAACACAGAACAACCATGCCTGAACCAGGACTCGAACACGGGACGCTCAGATCACGGGGAAGAAGCCCTACCCCACTGCCAGGACACCGGTCACAAATTTATTATTCCAAATACGTAAACACCTGGCAAACCATTTCGAGTTTTTAAATCAATATTACCATATACACTGAAGTGACAAAAGTCATGGGATGACTGTTAATATCGTGTCGGTCCTCTTTTTGCCCGGCGAAGTGCAACAACTCGACGTGTCATGGAGTCCACAAGTCGTTGGAAGTCCTCTGCAGGAATATTGATTCATGCTGTCTGTATAGACGCCCATAATTGTGAAAGTGTGTATGGTGCAGGTGTTTGGGCACGAACGGACCTTTCGATGATGCCCCATAAATGCCCGATGGGATTCCTATCGGGTGATCTAGGTGGCCAGATCATGCGCCGGAATTGTCCGGAATGTTCTTCAGAACAATCGCGAACAGTTCTGGCCCGGTGACATGGCGCATTGTCATCCATTAAAATCCCATCGTTGTGTGGGTACGTGAAGTCCATGAATGGCTGCAAGTGATCTGCAAGCAGCTGAACATAACCATTTCCAGTCAATTATCAGTTCAGTTGCACCAGAGGACCGTGTCCATGCCATGTAAAAACGGCCTACACCATTATGCAGCCACCATCAGCTTGAACAGTGCCTTGCTGACAGTTTGGATCCATGTCTTCGTGGGGTCTGCGCCACACTCGAACTCTACCATCAGCTGGTAACAACTGAAATCGTGATTCATCTGACCAAGCCACGGTTTTCCACTGGTATAGGGTATACGTATAACTAGTCGATATGCTCACGAGCCTAGGAGAGTCGCTGCAGGCGATGACGTGCTGTCAGTAAAGGCACTCGAGTCGGTCTTCTGCTGTCATAGCCCAAGGAAGACAAATTTCGCCGCACAGTCCTATCGGACGTGTCAAGTACGTCCCACATTGATTCCTGCAGTTATTTGACGAAGTGTGGCGTGTCTATTAACATGGACCATTCTACACAGACGTCGGCGGTCTCGGTCGTTAAGTGCAGGTGGTCGCCCACTGCGCTGTCCATGATGGGATGTGATGCCTGAAATTTCTTACTCTCGGCACACTCTTGATACTGTGGATCTCGGAATGTTGAATTCACTAACGATATCCGCAATGGAATGACCCATGCGTCTAACTCCAACTAACATTCCACGTTCAAAGTCTGTTAATTCTTGTCGTGCCGCCATAAATCACGAAAGACATGTACACATGAATGACTTGAACACAAATGAAAGCTCTGGAAAACGAACTGCGCATTTATACTTTTTCGCTGCGGTCTGTATATTTGCATATTGCTATCCCATGACTTTTTTCACTTCAGTGTATACACAAAGAACAATTTTCCTTTCTTTTATTTCTTCAGAAATTTGATGGAAAACAATTCTATTTATATATATATATATATATAAAATTGATTTGCTAATTTCATATTTTAGTTCTCGCTTCAAAAACTGACAGGAGATTTATGAAAATCTCAGAGATACGTTTTTATTTCGACGATTAGAACACTCTCTGCAGCTGCAATGTGAATACCCCCACAAAAAGAAGCTATATTCGTTATTTTAAAGACCAACATTAATTTTCTTAACATATATATAACATAGTTTTCATTCACAATTGTCGCAATAAAAGCATAATTTAGATAAGTGATTTCTTTTGATGTGAATTAACACAAAACACTAGGGACGAACATTTGTTATATAATAACTTAATTAACTCAGTTCCGGGCTTATTTTCAGAATATTCTTTTGTTTCCGCATAATTAATTGGACAAAATTTACTTATCGAGGTCTGAAACGCTGTTTCCTATCTTTTACAACTGCAGGCGCAAAACAGTGAGCTTTGACAAAACCCAGAGCTGCACGGTCGCAGTTACTATTCAAAATTAGATGTTAAACCGGTTTCTTCATTATTCTGACATCTGTTTCAGCGGGATCATTAATTCTGGTTAGAGCAAATTACGCTCGCGCGAAAGTAAAGCAGAATTAAGCGTCCTGACTTATTTAAATGATGATATTGTATACGAAATATGTGACGGGAGTCATTTTACCAAATTACCCTCTGACAGCCACGGAAAGATTACTCCCTCCCGTATGTTGGCTGGCGAATAAAAGCGTTGGCTAAAAGCGCATTGGACGAGCATAAACATCGCGTTTTCTTTAGGAATTCATGAAGCCGAAGTTGATCAGAGAGCCCAGAAGAGATCGTGAAATATATTTTATTGCTTTATTTCGTCTTGGGAAATTAGATCAGATATAGAGATGGAAATTACTTTATCTCTAGTTATTGGATTCCAAATAAAGTTTATGCGATGGGTTTATTCGAATTTTCTATAAAATATTTTAAGTTCTATTTTAGGTAAAATGATTTAGCATATAATGCATTTATAAAAATTAGTATTCTGAATAAGATAAATAATATACAGGAATTAGTAACACATATTTTATTCATTATAACCAATCAATTAAATTAGACATAGAGAGGAAAATTATTTTATCTCTAGTTATGGGCTTCTTGATAAAGTGTATGCTATGAGTTTATTCGAATTTCGTGCAAAGTGTTTTAGGATCTTTCTCTGTACTATCATTTGGCATACAAAGTACATATAGAAAAAGGGATTCATAGTAAAATAATCAATATTCAAGCAATTGTGAAACATATTTTATTCATTATAAACAATTAATTAGATCAGAAACAGAGAAGAGAAATTGAGCTGGTATCCTGAATTCATGCTTCTGTACCTACTAGTGGGGTGCCATTTGGCTTTGATGGATTTGGAACTTAAGAAATTTCTTATTCAAAGTCTTTTCTGGAACATGAAATCCATTACTCTTCAAACCCTGATCTTATCACGAGAGTGACACTTCTATCCTCAACTTAAAAATGTTCAGCTTTATTATTAGTAGAATTAGAAATAAATGAAGTTTTAAGAATTCATGAACGGTGCTCAACTCTTATAGGTAGTTGTCTATACTTCAAAGTCCTCTAATAGTTTTGCAAGAGCTCATCTGAAGGCTTTGGTTTTAGTAATTCTTAAAAAAAATATTAATTAAGGAATTCTTCGTACCAAATTTCTGTATACTGATTATCATTCACCAAAATATTTAACTTTTTAAAAGTTTATTCCATTATGTTTCAATTAATGAATGAGTTTCTTTCAATATATTTATTTTCTTTCTAATGACTCAGTGCAATTCGATTCACAAAGCAGGTTTTTGCATTGCTATTTAAAAACCCAAAAGGCGAAGAGCAGGTGATAAATCTCCATTTTTAGTATCGCTTTTAAGACGGCTCGATAGTAATTTTTTTTATCAAACAAAGAATGGATAATCCTTGTCATGCTTTCTTTTTCATTCTAGCCACCATTGTAGAAGTAGATGCGTTGGAGATGTTTTTTCCTCTTTCATTCCAGTTTCACTCAGGAATGGAAAGATACATTATTCCACTGCTATTGTTACTGCCATCTGTTCGATTTTTATTTTTTCCTCTTTTTATTCCTTATATATGCATCTGGAACAACGGGGTAAGTACACAGCATCTTTTCAGTTTATGGTATATAAAGGATTCAATACGAATAAAAAAGGTTTTAGGCTGAGTCTTTCTAAATAGAAATGAATGTGAATGTTTTTGTTTGGTGCGATCTCTCATTCTTCGATGGAATACACCTTTTGCTGCTTTTCCTCATTAAATTAATGTATTAAGTAGCTAACAGTACCAACACGGCACTGCTCCTGGCATAGAATTCTAGAAGAAAAATCCGCTCTAAACTTAAGTCTAACCTCTACCCGATACGGCATAAGCATATTACGCAGCATCCAATAAACAAAATATATTTTGAAATTATCAAAAATTGCTACAAATCAATATTTATAGCACATATTCAAAAATATTTAAACTGTTACAAAGGTAAAAATATGGTATGTCTGTAGACAAAACCTTGTGGTTCGATTTCCTTCTTTTCGGCATAATGAGGTCTGAATCACTGCTTAAAATCAGATGTAAATAACGACATGGATTGAATATGCATACCACAGGTCTTGCTATTTGCACATGTGCAGTTTGAGGTTTTTTGCGTATGCTTGGATACAATAAAATCGCAATTATAAAGTTCTTTTTTTATTTTTGATAAGATTTTATACTATTAAAACTTTCTTCAATAAATGCACTACTAAACAGTATAAATATCTCCAATATCCGTCAACTATTTTTCGAGTTTTTGTGGTTCCCACATACAGACGCTTTAGAAGTGTGTAAATCAAGCCAACATATTTGATTTACACAGTTATGAAGAGAGATTACGTTACATATGATGTTATGATTTTTATAGCACAGTTATTCATAGACATTCTAAGTAGCTTGAGAAATTCGAATAACCGTCGTCGCGAAAATATGAGTGAAATTTGAGTCATGAAGACTATCACCAGCTGCTGTAAAAGCTCCCCCATATGAGTTATATCCCACCATGAAAATAAAAGTACTCTAATAATGCAACTCTTCCCAATGAGGTCTATTAGCAAGTTAAAATACTGGATCTGAAGGTTTAAAAAATTTAATCTATATGCCCCTTATTGTTCTATTCTGAACAATAAAGGGCATATAGATTAAAAATGCCCCTTAAAGAATGGAATAATGTAATGTTAAATCTCTAATAGAACATATATGTAATATAATATTGTGGAGAATAATTTCAATATTGTATTATATTGTAGCTCAATACCGTATAATATTGTAGTGCAATATTATACTATATTGTCTATATATGATATTGTTGTACAATGTTATATAATAATACTTAATAGCATATATATGTAATACAATATTGCGCATAATAATTGCAATATTGTATAATCTTGTAGTTCAGTATCGTATAATAATGTAGTGCAATATTATACAATATTGGATATATATGAAATTTTTGTACATTGTTATATGATAATCCCTAATAGCAGATATATGTATCATGATATTGTACAAAATAATTGAAATATCGTATAATATTGTAATGCAGTATTATACAATAATGGGTATATAAGATATTGTTGTACAACATTATATACTAATTCCTAATGAAAGATATATGCAGTATAATATTGTGCAGAATAATTGTAATATTGCATGATATTGTAGTTCAATATCGTATAATATTGTAGTGCAATATTATACAATATGTTGTATATATGATATTGTTGTACTATATTATATAATAATGGGTACAAAAATATTTTATATTATAATATAATCTTATAATGGGCCATATTATGCAAATATTATAGTAAAATATTGTGTTATAGGCTATGTTAATTAAAATATGAAGAACTCACGTTTGAACATTTGATTTATAATCAGTGTATCAGTCTCTCTTTGCACTTATACTTTAGTTTTGTTATACAAATTAGAAAACTTCAAGGATCATATCTTTTGTCTTAAATGGAAATGATATGAAAATACTATGTTAATTATTGCTATTTTTCAGATAAAAAGCATCTGATATTATAATTATGATAGAATATGATGTTATTTTGGGAAATGAGGTTTCTGGAGTCAACAAAAATCCGTAGGCGAAAAAAAAAACGTACGTGAAAAATAAAAATTCTATTATCTGCACGAGTATGCCAAAAATCGGCTCTTAATAACACGCTGGCGTTGCATTTACAAAAGCTCTGATTTTTTTAAAAAATAGGTCAATCACTACTGCAAATAAAACCTAGAAAAATGTCATTTTGAGCCCGTGATTATATGAAATGGAATGAAATAGGGAGTGCAATATTTTTTTTAAAACAATCAATGCGAGACAAAGTTTTTTAGAACGTTTGCAATACCAAAGTGATTCATTCAACGAAACGATTCAAATGAATAAAAGTATAATTTAACTCGCACGAACATGTGGTGCCTGGTCGTTTAAGAAATGATGTTCTGTCATGATACATTGAAATATGCATATCGGATTTCACTTTACTATATTTATTTATATTTCATTTCAGATTTTTCATTTAATTTGTATTGAAATATTTATGAATACTATTAACAAATCATTTTATTTCTTAATCTAAAAAATAATTCTCAATTTTCCATAAACATAAACTTGGACGCTAATATCAATTTTTAATACATGGAGGTAAGTAAAAATTCAATATTTCTTTATATAATACTTTCGTTGACATTATAATTGATGTAAGGAGTTTCTGCGAAGAAACCTTTTAGTAGGTCAATGACGTTGAAAATAATTCCTTATGTAACTTAATTAATAACAAACTTTTCATTCGTCTTCTCTGTAATACTATTATATACTCAGACGGTAGAAAGACTCTTTCTACTTTCCTTGCTCATTTTTCATTACTTTCAAAGCCACTATAAGTGGGGGGGATTGGCCGTAGCTCTTATATATAACAGCTTCATTGCTTCAGTAAAGAAAAAACTAGCATCTTTTTGGCACCAAAATATCTAGTTTATTTTAAAAACATGATTGTACATGTAACTCCAAATTCCTCTAAATTGAAGCTACATCCTTTTTGCAGCAAACCATTCAATTTTTAGGAATATTTCACAAAAATGCTTTTATGCAGTGGGGATTTTTTTAAAGATGCCAATTTGTTATCTCCTAAATTCTTTAATTGGAGTAATTAACTTTAGAACATATTTTTAAGATTTCACAATATTTACATTACTCCAAAGGAAAGATTTTTATCAAATATTTGATCACATGATTACTTTCCACTGTCGCAGGCTAAGAGTAGGATCCTATTTAATATCAATAGATTCCCTCAGGAGAGGCACTACGTAATTGAGGATGAGATACTTCCGGTATGGTGGTTGGATCTCGCCCCATTTGGTGGATGCAATAATAGGGGGAAGAGGTTGGACTCCTCCCATCGATGACGGGATGCACTCTCTACGGGGATTGTTGTATTGTGGCCGGTGATGGCCATTAGGACTCAATCATAGTTCCCGCCAGTGTTACTATTGCGGTGGTTCAGTCGATCATTTCCTCTGGTTAATCCGTGTTCCTCCGTGGTGGGTCGGAGAGTCTATCTATGACTTAATATTTATAGAGTTAGATAAACGGATAAATAACCAAGTTTAGTTTAGTTATATTAACGTCCCATAGTGAAGTAAAACTAGGGCTATTTTGGGACAAACATACTAATTTTTAACTACTGTCAGATGACGAGGAGGGCACCTGAACTGGCCTCTCTTTCTCCACAACCTACCATCATGCTAGAGGAAGACCGTCTGACCCTGACTGCTTAACGTGATTAACATATAAGGACCCCCTTATACGGTGGTTATTCGGTGGAGTCGTCCCGGAATTGATACCCTACAACTCACGAACTGATACCTTATCAACAGGTCACCCCATTAAGCGGATAGTTTCTTACAGAGAGAGAACAGAGTGTTCTCAGTCACTATACAAAAAGTAATTTAACCATGTCAAATATATTTTACCATAACAAGTCAACAATATTTTAAAGCATTCCTGCACAATAAGCATAGAGTATATTAATTTATTATCTTTACGTGCAGTCAAAGTGGTGAAATTATTTGTTGAATAAGGAAAGACGTTTAGCCCTGATAAATTTAAAGTGTAACGGATCCTCTTATACGTCTTACGTTACAAGCTGGACAGTAAGCATGGATTCCTATTTCAATAGATTTATATTAAAAAAATTATTCAATTCTGAGACAAATGCATTGGAACAGAAAAATTTTAAAACCATATATAAATATAACTAATGAAAGAGATTTTGTCAAATATTTTCATGAGAAAAAAAACTCAGAAAATGATTTGGATTAGCTTTAAAGTTGAGATAAATAGAGAACAAATAACATCAATCTCTTCCTTTCGGACAAAAGATTCTATATACTCAAAATAGCTCCTACAACCGTAATTATTTATTAGAATTTCTGTTTATAAATATCATCGATTTATATTTCAAATTGCCGACTAATATTTCTGTGCCTATATTATATCCTCAGTGAATTTTCTTCCAGTTATTATCAAGTCAGAACATGATATTGTTATGGGAGTCAGGTTTGTGGCGTCAATAAAAATCCGTAGGCGAAAAATAAAAATTTTATAATTTGCACGAGCCCCTTAAAAAATCAGCGTTCGATAACGCTTTGCCATTGCATTTACAAAAGCTCTGATTCTTTTTTTAAAAAAGTTAATGACTGCAGCAAATAAAGCCTAGAAAATTGTCATTTTGAGCACGCGATTATATGAAATGGAATGAAATAGGGAATGCGATATTTTTTTAAACTATAAATGCGAGACAAATTTTTTTTGCACGTTTGTGATTCTAAAGTGACTCATTCAATGAAACGATTAAAATGAATAAAAATATAATTTAACTCGTACGATCACGTGGTACTTTGGCCGTTCAAGAAATTATTTTGTGACATAATACATTGAAATATGCAAAAAAGATTTCCTTTTAATCTTTATTTTATTATTGCTTTGATGTTAAAATGAAGTCTATAGAAAAATAATCTGAACATTCATGCATTATATCAAATACCACTATTATTAAATAAAGAGCTATTTTATAATGTGAAATTGGCGTTGCTTTACAATTCAGTGCAATTTCTGTTGATTACTAAGTTGATAAATTCTCGCTCAGGCAAATTATGAGCGATTTGAATTTGCTAAAAGTCAGTTTTGAAGCCGTTTGGTTGAAGTTTCTAAATGTTAATTTGAAAAATAATTTTTTTAAAAGTATCTTTATATGTATAAATATTTGCTTATATAGAGAGGACGGTAGAAAAATTATTCTATATAGAGAGATATACGTAGATAGACGGTTAGAGGCGGATAATGAAGCCTCGTGATTGAAGATTGACCTGCATTTATTAGTATTTCTTTATTATTAAGTATGTTTCTTTGAAAACAGATGCGTTTTTAAAAGGCTGGCGTAGAACAATGATATCATAATCTGATATTTCATCTCTAAATCGGTTGAGCTCTAAAAAAATTACCAGCTGCTGGCTTTCTTGCACAAAGGTAGCGCGTCTTCCTCATATTCTGAGATACCCGGGTTCGAGTCCCTGTTCGGGTATGTTTGTTCTTCTGTGGGCTATGTGTGACTGTGCCCCCCAGTAAAAAGGGGCTGTGCAAGCGACTGTGAAGAGTGTATAGTTAAATCGCACTCTTGGCCCTAGTTGGAGCTACTTGAAAAAAAAGACGCTCGTTTCGGCTTAAAATCTGCTGTTATAATCAGTGGTGACTTGTCCATGGCAAGTTGCATAAGTAACAACAACAACATTTTGGCAGTTGAAAACATTGAAAATGAAAGTTTTAAAAATTTAT
>JAOUZG010009666.1:176161-187074 GCA_026289955.1 Argiope argentata
TGACCAATTAATTAAGATAATTGGTTAGAATTTGGAAAATTAATAATTTGGAAATCAAGTTGCATTTTTTGTTGATGATAAGTCGGCAATTGTGAGAACTCTCTGGATTATTTTGTAATAACCGTGAAAATGTAAAATTAATGTCTCGAAAGTGTTAATTTGCCCGTTGGTTGCCTACGCATTTTAAAGGCTACAAAAACCTCAAATCAAGAAAACATCATTTTATCTCATGATAAAAAAATGGGTCTAATTAATAAGCCAACTTTTTAATGTTAGAATCATTAGATCGGAAAATTTAATACTGTACATAAGAAACTTATCGAATGATATTTGAATGAATGAAATTAAAAAATATATATACAAACATTTTTATTTACCGCTTAAAATGAAAAAAGAAAAATTTTAAGTGTTTTATTTTTATTGCAAATGAATATGAAAAACCAAATGTTTGTGAATTGTCAAAAATGTGGAGCAGACGATATTGAAAAAGAAATGTGATTGGATAGCAAGAAATAACTTTTTTTTTAATCTAAGGAGAAAAGTAAACAAAATTTCGAAAAATAAAACATTAAACATTTTTTCGAAATAATACTTTTTTATCGGCAGTTTTGGGAATGGTGAAAATAAAACAGAAAAATCAAATCACTTTTATGTTATCCAATGAGTGACTAATTATATTTATGATGTATTCAAAACTCTGCATTCTTGTTATTTTTTTATAAATTGTATGACATTTTTAACAAATATTGGAAAGGTGATTTGTATTTATATTTATCGTTATAAAATTTAGAAATAATAAGTTTTCATAAAGTATCTTTAGCTATTGAATAATAATTGTAAAACATCCTAAAGAACATTTTTTTTTTCAATTTAACAATGAACAATTAAATGAATTTAAAAAATAATAACCTCTTTACTTTTTCTTTGATGTTAAGAACAGTTGATTATAATAATAATTATTATTATTATTTGGTTTTAGAGAATTTAAATTGTTCTTGAATTTTTTATTCAAGGAGCTATGGTTGATTTCACTTTTTTTAAACATACGATTTAATTATTATCTTTAGCTTTGTATCTTCTTAATGTTTTTTTTTTTGAAATATTTGATATTCAGTTACAAAACGAAAATTTGATCCTCAAACATAAGTACTGGAACTGAATATTGAAGTATTATTTTCATTTAAAATAGAATTTCATAAAAACACCTCTTAAAAAATGAATGTTTTTAATTTGTTTTTTCATTTTTCGATAATATTTCAAGAGATAACTTTTAAAGATTTGATACTTTAAATTTCTATAAAATATCCAATAAAATTTTACTTTTAATTCTGGAATTAATTTAATAGAATAAATGACGAGTCCTGTATCCATAACTAATTTTTTATATTTCATTCATTTTTTATTGATTTACAAAAAATATAAAATTAAGAAAAGAATTTAGAATCTCTTACTGGCAACCAGACAAATATACACTTTTTCAAATCTTCCATTCTTCTCAAGGATATTTCTTTTGACGGAAGTTATTTATACTTTGCATTTTTAAATGTTTTCATAAATAACATTATTTCAGCTCAAAAATTACAAGACAACCCAATTTATTTATTTATTTTCCAACCATATAATAATTTATTAATAATTTTGATGTTCATATATTCTGAAAATATATGCATAATAATGCCCAGCTTTTTCAAACAGTTTTATTGTTTCTATGTCAGTTTACTTAAAATCCGTTTCAAAGTTTGAATGGGTCTGTTTTTAGCTTTAAAAGTAACGAGCATTTTTCGTTTGAAATCAATTTAAGTACGTGGATATACCATTTTGTAAAACATTTTGCAATAACTTTTTAACATGGAAGAATTTCAAAAATATATACATGTATTCTATCTTACTTTTCCAATGTTGTAATTTTAACATTTTCTACACATTGTTATCAGATAATAGTGAAATTTTGATTTAAGATTTAGATACCATTAAAGACTTCGACACTATTTTAATTATTGGTTTGTAAAAAATAATTAAGAAAAACTATATAGAGGAAAGTTAAATCATATCAAGGGAAAGTTAAAGAGGCAATTTTAAAAGTCTTCGTAAATTGAAATTTATAAAAAGTCAAACGGATTTCAATGCCCATAAATTAAACGAAATTCCGACATTTTGACATGTCTTAGACAAGATGTCGTAAAACTAGAAATTACTTTCCTTTTTTTTATGCAGGAAAAAATCTTTATAACAGTTCATGTGATCGGCGCTTTTAAGAATCTATAAGATTTATAAATATGTATACAAATAGACGCATTATTTTTTCGAATTCATTTATATGATAGGATATAATATTTATTCCTAATATTTCTGAATTTACTTTCAGTATTTCAAATATAATTATTGATTACATGTTGTAATTTCTGTAAAGGCTTTGTCCTATTTCTTGAGGGTAAATGATATTTTATAAATTTGTCATTTTGTAAACTGGTAACACAACAAAAATTTGCATCCCTCTCATTATCATTATGTATTAGTTTGACTGTGTTAGATTTTAACAAATAACATTTTATGAGATTTAATATACCAGCATGTAACTATACTCTTTAAAAATTATCTTCTTGAAAAGTACTAAATGCGCTAGCTATTATAATCCATTTATGATTTTGAATAAGTTTACCTTTTTTTGTTATTCTCCAACATGCCGTTAACATCATAATAAAATTAACATTGTGTTAAAATTGTTGTTAAACAAGCATCTATTGGAATTTTATTTTCTTATTTAAAAATTTTACTCCCATAATTTTAAAAGAAGAATATCATTTGTGCAGTAACTGTCAATATTTCCCTGTTACATTGAATTGTATCAATATGTTTTATTATTATCTGTATCAACATCATATGCGGAGTAGAAAAACAAACAATGCTTTTCAAAACCCCTCCATGCAGCGCAGATGATTACCTCTTTTTCTTTTGTTTAAAAAAAGTAGAAAAAAACCATCTGTTTTTCTTTCCGAAAGAATTCCCAATCGA
Organism: Argiope argentata; assembly: GCA_026289955.1. NCBI lineage: Eukaryota > Metazoa > Arthropoda > Arachnida > Araneae > Araneidae > Argiope > Argiope argentata. Next base: position 179,174 of record JAOUZG010009666.1, read on the forward strand.
AATCCAAAACCGCGATCGGCTTCCTTTGTCCACGGTCGCAGTGTGCAAAATGACAAAAATATTTCTTTTTAAAAGCTTATAATCTGTTTTTCTTTCCACCAATGAGTTCTCGATAACATCTTTTTGGCGTGCTCTCGTTTTTCTTTCAAAATAAAAGATACGCGAAAGAGAGTAGCAAAAAAAGAGCACCATAAAGGAAGCAAACACAACAATAAAACACTTTTAGGAGAGAAAATATAAAAATAAAAGATGGAGACATTGAAAGTGTAAAAAAGAATGTCGTCTTTCTCTTTCCAAACACATTATCTAACGATTCTACTATTCTCTTCAAGGAAATGGCATACGCAAGCAAATACCATTTTTGTAAAATATTCCATTGAACAATTATTTGATAAATATTGTAATGTCAAATCAAGTAAATTATGAAATTAATGTAACACTAGTTGATTTTAGGGAACAATTGTTTTGCCGGAAATATAAGAAGTATTCAATTTTAGTAAAACTAGCTTGATATGACTTCCCATCCATGATTCTGTAAATTTGTGGAAAATTAAAATTATATTATTTCAATTTTCTTATATACGCTCTGTTCAATGGATGCATGGGCCTTTCTATTAGAAATCAATCCCATAATATTCTAATCCATTTAAAAATTAATTTTTCTTTAGTCCTTTATTTTAATTTTTTCTTTTATCAAGTGAGAACAAGATGTTGTTTTGGTTAGGATGTTTTTAAGTCTCCGAAATTTACAGGCAAAATATAAAGATTATAGTCTACCAGAAATTATCGGTTAAAGTTTTTTTTACCTGCTTTTATCAGTATTACATTATTATTATGTATGCTTCTTTGAAAGCAGAAGGATTTTTTAAAGGTTGACTTGCTTTTACCAGTATTGCTTTATTATTAAATTTGCTTCTTTAAAAGCAGATGTGTCTAAAAAAGCGGACGAAGAACTATGACATCGTAGCTGTTATTTCATCTCAAATTTCACTTATCTTTCTTTTGATTTGCAAGAATTGTAACTTCGCGTTTTTATTCCTCTTTTCATACGCGGATATTAAACATAATTCAACTTCCTTAGCTATCAATTGTAGATGACCAAGTATTCAAGTATTTAATAAAATAATGTAAATAATTTGAGTTTTAGGGAAAAAATTTAATTTGTTTTTCTAAATAGCAATAAAACGATTATTATTATCATTTTAAAGTTAAGTTACTCATTCCATACGGGTGCATTTTTTTCATTTTGAAAAATAACTTTAATGCATTTTTTTACCTGAACATTTTTCAAAACTGAGGAAATATCGTAAAATTAATATTTCAATAGTTTACTTTAAAAGTTTACTTTTTTAAGCAAAATAAAAAAAAGATTTACTTTAACAATTATTGATAAAATGATATTTTCTAAACACTCATAAATTCTTATTGGAGTACAACGTTATGATCGTTTCTTGTGCTATGTTCTTAAATATTCTTATATTTTCAAAATAATTTTAAGATATAGCTGAAAAGAGTTAATAAACTTGTAATTTATTTTATTTATTTATTTTTTAAAGATTTTGAGGGAAGTAAATTTATTTAAAGTTGAGAGAAACCTATTACTGGTTGTTTCAAAATTGGTTCTAGCTCAAAAACTAAGTTTTTTTGATTTCCGAATGTTGTTTTCGATCGCGATTTTTTTTTGTGTGTGTGATTTAAAATAGAACAGCTCCAATTTCATTTGCCTTCCACATACAAAAAATAAGGCAATTTTAGAAAGCTTATAAATTAGAGTAGAAATAGTTTTTTTTTAAATCGATAATTTCAGAGAAATGGTGGTTATAGAATATTTTGATATCTTGAGATGATGAAAAAAAAATCTCTTTTTCAGAGTTATTCGACGAAGTTATTCAAAAAATTGGCAAAATTTAAATTATTCTTTAAAAAAATGAAATTCAAATTAAAATTTCAGATAAAATATGTCCGAGATGCACATTCCATTCTTTCAAAATAAAATTCTAAAAATCTGCAAGCTAAATTGTCTGGTTTATAAAACACAACACACATACTAAACATATACATTCATCCGAATTTTTATTAAGGATTATTTGTATCTATTAATTTAGTAAAAAAGTTTACAATTCCCAATTTTTATTTTTAATTAAATTGAAATTAAAAAAGAAGAAAAATAAATAAAAAAACATCACAATTAAATAACTTAAAAAATAATCAATTAACAAAGAACAACCAAACTCTTATTCATAATAGAAAGTTAAAAAGGAAACAGGTGTTATCACAAATATGATTGCGATATTTTGTAAACAAATTTTTAACCATTATAGTTTTTTGCTCGAAAAATTCAATATCACAGAGTTAATTAATATGTGTAGCAACTATAATTCCTATTTTGGTCGTAAATGCTCATAATTTTAAAAAAATAAGGTTCATTTAATAAAGAAAAAGCATCCTAAATGATCATAAGAAATAATATTTAAAAGAGAAAGATTATTTAGTTACGATGCTAAAAGATTGATATAAGTACATTTATATAGCATCAATATTAATTACAGAAAAAAAAATTCCTTTTTTCTAATATCAAAAATTCTTACTGCATCTATTCATTTTTCAATTAAAATTTCTAATTTTAATGAACGAAATTTTCGTAATTACAATATATATTTTGTTTTTAGCGATCTTTCAATAAAAATACTATTTAATAAGATTAAAGATGCAAATTTTAATTTATATAATCTTTGAAATTATATCAAAGATTATACTTTCGGGAAATATCAGATGCTTGCTTTTCTTCCAACGACATAGTTAGTCCATGTTTTTCCCTAATTTATTTATTTCTTCAAATACACTAATTTAAAAGTAAATTCAATTTTAATTTGGTTTATTTTTTCCTAAAATGAAAGTTATTAGTTTCCGCTTTGTGCTATCAATTATGAATCTATTCAATGGTGATTATGCTTTGATGATTGCACTATTCAGATTTTTTTTTTTGCAATTTCTTCTAATTCACTTAATTAAAATCGTCTTATAGAAATACATGAACTAAATTAATTCAGTTGTTGACAATTATCTCTCCTGCGTGAAAAAAGTGGAGGAAAAACATGTTTTTAACACAATTTATAATAGGTGGGTTATTCCTGCAAATTACATGATTTAAGTAATTTCAAAAATTGTTCAAAAGGATTTTTAGAAGAGATAATTAAAATTATAGTTATCAAATTTGGAAATTAATTTTTTTCATGGGTAACAAATGCACATTGTTAATAAATATTTAAATAAATATTTAAAAATTAACATAGACAATTATCTTCAATTCATATTTATTTTATAGAGCAAAAATATTTCTTCAAATCTTTAATATTTAAGAAATAAAAGCTTCAGTGGCATCAAAGTTTCAATTTTTTATTTATTCTTTAATTTTAATTTTTCTTTCATCATTTGAGAATATGATGTTGTTTTAGTTAGGTTGTTTTGATGTCTCCGAAATTTATGGCCAAAAAATCAAGATTATGGGCCACCAAAAGTTATCGGTTGAAGAATTTTTTTTACCTTCTTTTACCAGTATTGTATTATTATTATCTAAGCTTCTTTAAATTGAGGAGCGTTTTTAAAAACTTTATCTGCTTTTACGAGTTTTGCTTTATTATTAACTATGTTTCTTTACAGCAGATGCGTTTTTAAAAGTTAAAACTAGAACTATAATATTATAGCTGTTATATCATCTCTAAGTCTCTCACAAGATAGAAAAATTGAAAATGAAAGCTTCTCTATCAATCTATCTAACTACCTATCTATCTATCAATAACTATATCAATCTATTTACACGCGCGCCCACACACACACACAGAGAGAGAGAGAGAGAGAGAGAGAGAGAGAGAGATGCTTAATGTCTTAAATGAATTAAGACAAATAATTACTTAAAAATAATAATCTTCTCACGTGATAACTTGAAATTTGCAATAGTAGATTTAATTTTTCATTTTTAATTATTTTTTTTATTCTTCTCTAGTTAGTTTACAGCATAGTTTTGCTAAGATATCTTTGAATTATTTGATCGTATCCATCAAAATGCCAAGATTGGAATTTACCATTATGCATATCTTAAAAGCTCTCGAATGAGTATAGAAAAAAAGAAGGAAAAAGTATTTTTACTTTTTCAAATACAAAATTTTCTCATAAAAAATATTGTAATCGTCAAAAGATTCGCGATTTTCAGAAATATCTGCGTTTCAGGTTTTTCTGAGTCCAAAATAAGCATTTACGTCTGTGTATATTCTTATCTGTGAATAAGCTAACACAAAAACACTTTGAGAATTTCTATCAAATGAATTATCGTTTCTCTGAAATGATTTCCATATAAAATGAAATTCATTCATAGAAAATGTGTCTTATTCTGCCGGGTAGAAATGAAAATAATAATTAAGACCGCTGACAGACAGTTTAAGCATATAAAATGCCTAGATGGAAGACAAAATAATAAGAATACTCATGGGAAAGACATGCAAGGTCACGAAGTAGATATAGCGTCTCAGTCTGTCAATTAGGGGTTATAAAAGGTAAGGCACCACTGGCTTAAGTACTGCTTGAGTTTGCTTTACTCCTGCAAAAATTTAATAATGGCTGACCTGTCTGAATTTTACAAATTCATGATTTTTTGAATACGGTGCATTGTTTCTCAGTGTCAGAAACAACCAATTATCTTGGGTGTTTAAGTAGTAATGTATCAGATATACAGCGTACATGAAATGTTATAATGAAAATTCTCTGAAGTACACTACTAAACTAAAATAAGGTTTATTGAGTTATTAAAGGCCATTTATTCTTATAGTTGCCCAAAGGTTCAAACAATCTATTTCTCAGACAACAACTGAGATAAGCAGATATCACCGGAAACGAATTTCTGCCAAAGCTTCTAAAGGAAATTCCATGCTTTGAACGTTTATGAAAGAGTTGCAATTCGTAAAAGAATTTTCAGTCACGGAATTTAAAAAATTGAGGAACAATAGCATAAACAAAATGCTGTAATGAGGTTTCTCAAAAGTACAACAGTGGATAAAAAGAAAGCCTATTTACAGGCATTAAAGAATATATATCCATGTAGTTGCCCGAAAGCTTAAGCATTCTATTCGAAAGACAACAATTGAGAAAGATAGAGATCACCCGAAACAAATTTCAGAAAAAACTTTCAAAGAGAAGTCTACGCTTCTATAATTTATGGAAGAGATACAATTTCGAAAGGGAATTTACAACCACGACATTGACGTAAAACCCTTGTTGTTGTACTAGTTTTCAGATACATAAAACAAAGAGGGGTGCAGTAGTTTTTGAGGGTAAGTCATGGAACAGACTCTCCGACTCTTCACGAAGGCACACGGATTAACCATAGGAACTAAATGACCGGACCGCCGCAACAGCAATTAGCGGAAACTGTGGTTGAATTCAAATGGCCATCACCGGCCACGGTACAACCCTCCTCAAAGGAAGTACATCCCATCATCGATGGAAGGAACCTAACCCCCACTTATTTGTGTACCCACCAGATTGACGAGATCCAAACACCATATCGAAAGCATCTCATTCAAAATTACGAAGTGCTCCTCTTGGGGATTAGCTTCTAAGGATATATAGCCCTGTACACCCGAGGGCAAAAGTTTCATTTCTATCTCACAAGAACTTTACACGATACCGACTTCTTTCATGCATTCCATTCCCTCATCCAAAGATTGTAGTTTAAATCTGGAACAGAGAACGATCACCTCTAACCCAGTAACCCTAGAGGTATTATTCTCTATTTGGATCATTTTATGACCATGACAGATTTAGCGCGTGGCTAATCTGTCATGGTCACAAAATGATCCTGATACTTCAAACAAGGAGATTTTTCACCTGGCTGGTTTGAACTCGCAGCCTAGGGGTGAGAATCCAACGCCATACCAACCATGCTATCCCGGTTCCGAAAAATCCTTAGAAATTAGATCCATCTGTGTTAAAACTACTACCATCTGTTTTGAAAAATCATCTGAATTAATGTATCAACTTTCATCGTATATCAGGACACCAGATGCGTTTATGTGACGAGAACACCCGCAGCAGCATTTTTACTGAAACTTCTTTGCTGACTGTGAAGCTAGAAGTTGCTTCTCTTATGGTAGGGAGCACTTTGACTTGGCGTGATCTCTGCGTGTTACATTACATGGAAAAAATTTCAGATGCTCACTGAATTACTACTCTGGGGGGGTCAGATGCATCCTTTTATCTTCACTATAAGTTAATGAATATTCCCACATTTATCAAGACGACAGTGCCCCTAACTAAACTAATAAAATCAACCATAATAGTTTGAATAGCTAACGTCTTGTCACTAGGGGCTGAGGAAGTGAATGTGATGAGTAAATAGCTGTGATATCTTTATGAAATGTGTGGTCTACTTCGGAAAGCCACATTTGATATTTAGTTTTACAGGGGGGTTTCTAAATTTTCAATAAAAATAGTCTGAATAACGTGAAAAGAAAATAGGACATTTTTATTTGGCATCATTAGTTGATCGTTATTGAACATTTGTTGGGTACTTAGAGCCAAAAAACGGTGTCACATTCCCCTTTCCCTCGTCTCCCTTTTCAAATTAGAGACTGCTCTAAAGAAATAACGGCTTCATATACTTTAGGTATTATTCATGATAACTATGCATGTCCTACATACCATACAATAAATAATTAAGTTAAAGGATAGCCCAGCAACCCATAAATAAAACCATCCTCCAATTTCATAAGTTTTCTTAAAAGTTTTATTTAATTCCCGAAAAATTTCTTACTTTATTGTAAGTTTAATTAAAATTTATTAGTAGAAATTAGATATATACTTATACAACAGTACTTTCAGAAGAAATAATGCTAAAACTAAAAAGAAAATAATTAAAATTCTTTTTCCAATAAAGGGGAAAAATAGTATCCAGAAGGGAAAATTCACTCTACAGAATACGCTCTTAATAAATTTTGTTGTTCTAGATATGTTAGATTGTGCTGTATATAGCCAACGCACATGTACTGATAGAACACGCATTCTTCTTTATCATTAAGTGGCGATATATTGCAATTTTTTCACGTATTTGCACTATCTCATATCAGTTTATCTAAATTTCTGATATACATACCCATGTGAGGCTAGTAAAATGCATCATATGCTATTAACCTTAGACTGAATTCTGCATTTTGTATCATAAAATAAAATTGAGGCTGGCAATTCATTTATCAAACTTTACTATTTTTTATAAAGCGTGTCTTCAAATGGCTTGATACCGTTTGAATTTATCATGTGTACAGTTACTAAAGCATGTTCATTTAAGCATTTGTGCATTTTACTAAAGCATGTGCATATTCTGAATCAACACTCTTAAATATTTATTAAAATTTGTTTAAAATATTTTGTTTAGGCGTTCATTATGATTAAGTAAATAATAAAAAATTAAATTGACAAAATAACCATAGTACAATATACAAGGAGAATTACACTCATGTCCATAAGTTAAGAATAATGCAAGTTCTTTAAAAGAAAGATTCAGAAGCAAAACAAATGCCACTTATTTGTCAAAGGCAAAGAGCAATATATATATATATATATATTTAAAAAAACCCAATATTACATGGTCGGTATGATGATTAATACATAGTATAATTCCCAGATGATGCAATATAGTAAATACAACGTCTAGTAAATACATCACAGAATGCTTTCCGAATTTCGGTAGAAATGTAAGAGGGAGTTGACGGGTTTCAACTTGTCGACCAAGTATTGTTCATTCTCTACTGGATTCAATCCGTGAAGAGTCTTGTAGATTCCTGCAATTTTCATATGATTTTTAAAGATTTTTGTAGTCAATTTACGGATGATATATGCGTTCCAGAGGTTAA
>JAOUZG010009666.1:207629-221743 GCA_026289955.1 Argiope argentata
ATAGATAGATAGATAGATAGATAGATAGATAGATAGATAGATATAGATATATGGATAGATATAGGAAGAGTGTGAACTAATTCTAGAAATCGAATGAATAATTTTTTATAAAAGTTTATTAACATCAAGTATCATCCACTACAAGTTTTAAAAAGTGTATTTAAATTTGAGTGGATAAATAAAAAATATTTTATTATATATTGAAAATTTGAGCAATATATATGTAAGTATAGGTTGAGTATATAGTTAAAGTGTGAAACAACAGTAAGAATCGAAGAACGATACAGAAATATAATTTATACAAGTTTTTTTAAAATCAAATCATGTGTTTTAATAGAGCAAAATCGAAATATGTTAATGGATCGCCATCTCATGTCGAGTGTTATTAAGTGCTGAGTAAATTTTTTCATTTCTATTTATGGGCTTTAGATTACCCTTTAGAATATTCCTATTATACTTTTGGTGTAAATTTTACCATGAAAAATTGCAGCCTCCAAGCCAAATACACCAATGTTCGGGTGTATTTGGAGTTGGTTCTGTTACGTATCAAATGCATCAAAGTAAATTACGTTTCCTGATAAAAAATATCTTTCTTTGTCTTTTCAAAATCAGCATTCAAATAATAGAAATTTGATTTTAACCACATTGTTTTTTTAAAATGATTCATAGATGTAGGAGCCAAAATAGATAATTTTAGCTTGTAATGAGACAGTTTAAAGCACCCAATACCTTACAGACATCAGAAAAAGATTTAGATCTTCTAAAGGAGTACATTTTTGACCAAAGAATATGCTCCTGTTAACTGTGATGCTATATATTCTCTTGTTAACAGTACTTCTGTACAATGTGCTCCAGTAAACTATGCCCCTACATACTATGCTAGTTTATATTGTGGTGCTGTATATTGTAATTTTGTAAACTGTATTTCCATATACCGTGCGCCTGTACTTTGAGCTCTTGTATATTGTACTCTTGTAAACTGTACTGTATACTATGCTCCTGTAAACTGTGCCCTATATACTGTGCTCATTTATATTATGGTGCTGTATATTATACTTTTCTAAACAGCACTTCTGTATACCGTGAGCCTGTATATTGAGCTCCTGTATAATCTATTCTTGTAAACTGTACTTTTTTATACCTTGCTCCTGTAAACTGTGCTACTGTATATAGAGCTCATGCATATTTTGCTCCTGTAAATATATAATGGTCCTGTAAATTGAGCTCCTGCATACTGTACTCTTGTAAACTGTACTTCTGTATACCATGCTCATGTACACTGTGCTGCTGTATATTGAGCCTCTCTCTATATATATAGTGGTCCTGTAAATTGCGCAAATGTATATTGAAAACTGTACTTCTGTATACTGTACTGCTGTAAACTGTTTTCTCATATACTATGCTCCTTCTGTATACCGTGCGCCTGTATATTGAGCTCCTGTGTTATTCTACTCTTGTAAACTGTACTTCTGTAAACTGTGCTATTATATATTGAGCTCCTATATATTAAGGCCGTCTATATATATAATGGTCCTGTAAATTGAGCTCCTGTATATTGTACTCTTGTAAACTGTACTTCTGTATATTGTGCTCCTTTATATTGTAGTGCTGTATATTACACTTTTGTAAACTGTACTTCTATATACTGTATGCCATGCATATTGTGGTGCTGTGTATTATATGTTTGTAAAATGCACTTCTGTATACCGTGCTCCTGTATAAAATGCTCCTGCATACAATGTTTCTATATATTGTGCTCCTGTATATATTATATATATATATATATATATATATATATATATAATGGTCTTGCAAATTGAGCTCCTGTATATTGTACTCTTGAAAACTGTATTTCTGTATACCGAGCTCCTGTAAACTGTGCTGCTATATATTTAGCCTCTCTCTATATATAAAGTGGTCCTGTAAATTGCGCACCTGTATATTGCAAACTGTACTTATGTATACTGTGCACCTGTATATTGTAGTGCTATGTATTGTACTATTGTAAAATGTACTTTTGTATACTGTGCTGCTGCATATTCCACTCCTGTATACTGTTCTTCTGTATATTGTATTCCTCTAAACTGTGCTTCTGTATAATATGCTCCTGCATACAATGATTCTGTATATTGTGCTCCTGTATGCTGTGCTCCGGCTAAACTGTTCTGAGTTCAGTTAGCATATCACAAACAGTTTTTACTTTTGTGGTAATTGCCTGTTGAAATTCACAACACACTTTTTGGCAATATTGTGACAGAAGCACTTCGAGTCCATTGTGCGTCTTTACAGCGCAAATAATTAAGCCTTTTTTGCCAAGTCAAAAAAGAAACATTTGTTTAACAGATGCAAAAGAAACAAAAAATGAAGCATTTTGGAATATATTTATCGTTCATTTCATAAATAAATTGTTCTTAATTCTTTATAATAGCTCTTTTTTTAAATCGAGGTCTCTTACTTTTCCTAAGATCTTAATCTTACGAAGATATAACAATCTATCAAATCTGTGACACTTATTACAACTTCCTAGAAAAGATAATTCCTTTATTTTTGTGCGTTTACTGTCATTTTTATCTTGCTTAAAGACCTGACGATATTATAAAAAATATCTCGTCACATTTTTACCTTTATGTATATCTTGATATAAGCAGTAAAAAGAAGTTCGAAAATACTAAAGTGATCAATGCTCCTCAACTAAAAACATCAAAAGCATTAAAAAAACTACTGTAATCCATCAAGAGAGAGTAGACATTAGAATACGGTTATATCAGTACACATCAAAGTATAAAAAATTTACCAAAATATAAAAATTACCCCGAAAAATTCTCTTCAATCATCGTCCGACGGACTGTTTTCTAATCGTTAATAGCATCCATGTAACACAATCCAAATAATTGCATTTATCGGAAATTAATATCGAATTAGGCATGGCCCATTTGGCGGTCGCCACCCGCAAATTCATCCATCGCCAAATTTGGCAGAGTACTTCAAAATAATCAAACGATTGTCAAGGCTTTGACAGTTCTTCTACAAGCATGGATAACCACCATTTATTGATCTGCGATAACATTCGAAAAAGAGGGTGGTCAGAGGATTTTGTTCAACCCTGGTGGGGTGTCCCTGCTGGGAAGTGATCAGAAGGTCGTTTAAGCATTAATAAGGCGTATCCAGTAGTTGGTGAAGCTTTTAAAAAAATGAAGAGCCCGCGTGTGCATCTGTGCGCGTGATTGGAAGAGTGACAGGTGTTTCTGAGGGAGATCGTTTGGGGTGTGTTTCATGGGCATAACCTTGGTCACGCCATACTGGTATCAGATGGTTTTGTATCTCTACAAGCAAAGTGGGATAAGTCGATAGTGATTTTATGAGAGAAATATAACGTAGCAATTTGCTTCTTTAAATACATTTATTTAATAATAGCCGCCTTTGATGGTCACTTGACTCACCGATATTAAAGCTCTCTAAAAAGCTGAATTAAATATGTTTCGTAGTAATTTATTATTTAATTTAATAATACATGTATATACATGAATACCTGCATCAGTGGTAAAAAAGCAAACAAATTTAGAATGATATTTTATTATTATTATTATTGTAGCTCCGTTTCAAATTTTTGTGTTTCAGTTGGTGAGAAAAAAGAAATCCGAAATGTGTATTCGTTTTTTCGATATCTTTATATTAACCCATCGAGCGTCGGCTGTCTAGCTTAAGAATGTTCTTAAAACGGCAGCGGTCAAAATAAAGATTACCACATTTTAAAAGAAAAGAAATTTGCAGAACGTTCCTAAACCGGCCTGGTATATTTTTCCTTCCCCCACGAGCAGTAACAACGGGAGGTTATCTTCCCCGCTTTTGAACAATTATACCCCCCGAAATACAGGGAATCGTGAGTGAGGGGGAATTGTGAGTAAGTGCCCCAGGAAAGAGTGTCGAGTGAAAAATTGAGTCTTAAATCTGTCGAAGCAGGAGAATTGACATGCGTTTTTTCAGCTAAGAATTTGGTTTTCGCTTTGAGAACTAAGAGCTTCTCTTTTAATCTGTAATTTTTTCAGAAAATAGAATTTGTTCAAAAATAAATTAATAAAAAATCTAGCCGTATGTTTTTTTAAATTTGTATAAAAAATATAAAAATTTGTTTAATGAATTATTTAGAGGAATTATCATTCATAAAATTGCATTACGAGCATATAACATTCTTTTTGCCAACACTCAGAGAATTTTACTTTTGTTTTTTCCGATATTTAGTTTTAAGCATTTTACTGGCATATTTGGCATTGAAAATGAAAATAAAAGGATATATATGGTTCTCTGATTAAAATAGAATATAAAAAAATAATTATTAATAATTAAATAATACTTAATATTAAAAATTCTACGTTCATTTTGGAATATATATATATATATATATATATGTGTGTGTGTGTGTTATCAAAAATTTTAAAATAAAAATGTGCATGATTTTTCAGATTTTTTTTAAATAAAATAATCTTTTATCAATGTATAGTAAGTGAATATTTTAGAAATAATATGTTTATGAAAGTATTATGAATTTCAATCTTTTTCACTTATTTTTTTATTTTGAAATAATTAAAACGTAAGTTTAGATAATAAATTTTTAAAGTTAATTTTATTATTGAAATAAGAAAAAATAATAACTCATCCATTTATTCAAATGGCTTATATCGTTTAAAAATTATCATTTCATTCGTATTTTTAGTGCGTGAATATTTTGAATGCCAATTTATTATATCATTCTTAAACTTGTCCCAAATATTTATAATAATTACTCACAGTTTGCGCAGTAATATTTTCATAAATCCATGCATTTCTCTGCAAACAAATATTGCAAACTAATATCGTTTAACTTCAGCAATGAAATCAAAATTTCAACTGTACCTATTTTATTAAATTACAACATTATGATTTTTTTTGTGTGAAAATTCGTAAATTTTGAAATCTTGTAGATAAAAAGGAGACAGCTGCAAGTATCGACCAAATAAGAATTACCCCTTTCAGAATGTTTCTTCCATGTTCATCATGTTTAGATAATTTAAAGAAATTTCATTTACAATATTTCACTCCATGTGAATTTCAAACGATTGATGCTCAATAAAATAATAATAATGAAAAAAGCACTCTAGAGTAACTTCAACAACGTTTAAAAACCGTGAATAAAAAATTAGGGTTTTTTTCATTGAAATAATAAAAATACTTGCTACAAATTTTAGTCCATTAATTAAAATAAAATAAACCCCACAAATTATAGATATTAATGAATATCTAATAGTTTTGTCAATTTATGAAGGAGGGGCAGAGTTCTTCATTTAAAGGATCTTTTCTTCCGGTCACAAAAATCGGATGGGAGAAAAGTGGCTTAGCAATGACATTACATATGAAGAAGGTGGTGCTAAATAAAAATTAGTATATGCATAAAGTATATATGAAAAAAGAGAAAAATAGATAAAAGGGTTAATTTTTACTTCATAGAATTAATTGGCAAAAACTGGATCGGAGAATCATGTTGGTATGGTTAGCCAGTAAGTTATTGGTGGTCTAGTCACAGATGATTCGTCGGGGTTCTCTTGATGTTAAAATCTTCTTATCATCTATAACTATTTTTTTTATCAAAGCAAAAATAATATTCACAAATAGTTTTTAAAAAACTCAAAAGCTAATATTTTCGTAAATACTTAACTTTTAAAGCATGATAAAAACTAAAAGTGTCCCGTTGTAATTCTAAAAAAAGGGAATTAATTAAATTGAATTGTGTGTATTAATTTATCTAATTTAAGTATATTTTACATCAATATATTTCATTATGAAAGTGAAATTCAAACCAATTTTTTCACATTGTTGTTTTCAAGATATGATTTAACTCATTCTTTAATGTTGAACTTAATTCAGTGGTATGGTTTTGTTATACTTTAGATAAATTTCAAGTGTAGAATCAAGCAATGGTGAAAAAGTTTTGGTCATTTTTGAAAGGTGCTATTAGGATCAATCTTAGGAAGTGCGTTAGAAATGAATTTTCTAATAGAAGCAATTTTTCTATTGTATTGTAAACAATCTTCAGTAGTGTCTGATCATTAGACAGTGTCATTTGCGCTCATATTGTAGGTTTACAGGTATTTAATTACCTTCAGCAGGGAAACATGGCTTGCATTTAGGGGGCTATAGAGAATGATAAGATAAGATTAAGATTAAGTCATTGATTAGATTAAGTCAGATAATTAAGGGTCCTTGTCTTTGAATTATTCACTTTTTTTCTCACGGTAAAACTAATTAATTTTTTTTAAGAACGCTAGGTACATTTTTGATAATTTATTTTAGATTAGGGGTAAGATTTAATTTAGAGGAAAACTGGAGAGCGGAGATATATATGAATCTAGATGACAGAATAAACCGAACAGTAGAAAAATATCGTTTTGACAAGAACTTAAAGAGCTGCCTTGCAACTCTTACTATTATAACAAAATTGTTGTAAAATTATTTTAAAGCAATAAATAATGGAATTTTATTTGAAAAAAATAAACAATTTGTAAATAATAATAATAATAGTTGCAAAATAATTCAATAATTGAAAATTAATTTGTAGTATTAAAATAGAATTGTTAACACTAAGCAAGTGTTAACTTGAAGAAATAAAATGCTTTAAGGTAATATGAATACTTTTTTATGCATTGGTTATTCATTCTTATATATATATATATATATATATATATATATATATATATATTATTGATTATTGCATAAACACTTTACAATGTTGAAATACTGCAAAGAAATTTTTAAAACGCATATGTCTACTGCTGAATAATTTTATCGAATTATCTTAAAGATTATGATAAAAGATGATAATGAAACTAAAAGCAAAAGTATTTGCTTAGTACTTATTACTAACACGTATTTGCTATCATATTTGATAGATATTATTCTTCAAAGATTCTAAATTATTTAGCATAAAATTATAATATTTATTTCCTTTCAAATTATAAATTTAAACAGCAGTTATACTTTTAAAAAATCCTTCTTAAAATAGTCAAATATTTTAGTTGGAGAAAAGACTCCTTAAATAGAAACCATCAAATAAATTGAATAATTACATAATTTATATAATTTGAATAAAATTGTCTTCAACGGAAAATAAAAGAAAGTTTGGTTTCCCTCATATAAATATAAGGCAAACAAATGTCCAAATTTCCATCAATGTTTGAAATTTTTAAAAAAGAAAATTAAATTATTGAATTTTTAGCCTTTCCGTAGAACTACTTAATTTGTTTGAATATTATATTATGCAAAGCTATAATTTATACTAAATATAGAAAAATCTGATTGTAATATAGTCTCTGATTTATTTTTGACTATATTACAATCAGAGTAATAAATATATTACTCTGATTGTAATATAGTCAAAAATAATTAAATAATCTTTAAAGAATTGTCCCTAAAATTTATAGATATATCAAATTTTAGAATAACAAACCTATTAATAATTGTTTATTTGCAATATAACTGGAAGAAAATTGAAATAATGTTTGAAAATTGGCCTTAAAAAACTACAGATGAATAAAATTTCTATAATAATAATTGGTGTAGTTATAAAAGAGTCATAATTTTTTAATATCCTTAACTTTCCCGTCATTTTATGATTTTTAATCTCGCTAGAACTCACGTTTAATGTTATATTAGTAGAAATAAAATTACATTAATATTTATTTAATTTAGATTCTTAACGAAAAAAAATTTACACGAGTGGATTAATTTGATTATCAGCTTCTGTAATGTCTGATAGAAAATGCATACATATTTTACAAAAAAAAATAATAAATAAAGAAAATAGATGTCTAAAGAGAACATTTCCACACGCGAAATTTGAAAACTATATCTTGGATAGAATAGGTTATCTAATATTCAGGTAATTGAATTTTGAGGTTATGACAAAACATAAGTTGGGGCTTCATATTTAGGTTTTAAGGATACAACCGTATAAATTAACAAAAGAAAATCGAATATAATTGGTCAGAAAATAGAATGATTTGTGCTTTCCGCACAATTATCATTCTACAGATTTTGTTTCTCTAGGCCATTATAATTATTACGTTTATAAGAAAATTTGTTTCATAATGCTTACTTTAAAAGGAGTATTTTCAGAATAGCATAAATAAGAAATTTTCATATTTGAATTACCTAAATAGAACTTCACAATAATACAAAATAGGTTTTGATTTTCAAGTTCATATCAACATATAAAATCTAAACTCAAGTTTTATATTTTATGAACTGCGGCATTTCTTTTTTTATTCGTTTATTCTTCAAGATATAAAAGCACACATGTTTGGTGTCTTTTATATTAATTATGATCTTTTTGCTTTAGTTTTTTTTCAACTCCAATTGCTGATAATGATTATAACTGCTTTCTGAGAGTAATTATAGACCCCTTGACCTGAACATCAAATTCAGGAAATAATTTTAATTATATTTTAAGCCTCTTTGGGGGAACCTCCTTCCCCCCTCAAAAAAAAGAAAGAATAACCTAAAATTATTAAATTCAAGCAGTTTAAATTCCGTTTTTTTGCTTCGTAAACGCATAACATATTTAAAACCTTTCAATAAATTATTTTAAAAAATAGCCTGGGATTGCATTAATTAAAGGGCTTAAAAATTGGTTCCAAATTAACTCCTTCGACACCTATACAGAATTGCATTATCTTAATAACACTTGGGCATATGTGATGGAGTTCATGTGATATAAGGACTGAATTTTTGAATTAGTCAGAAAAGATTTATCAAATATCCACTGATAAAGTTCATTCATTGCTTAGGTCAGATATAATATCAATAAAAATTAATTGAATTTATTGGTACCCTACTGTATATTTTTGTTGAAAATGGAACCAAATAAAGAGTTTTTAAAAGCAGAAATATGCAGAATATGAACAGTAAACTACAAGTAATGATGAATTTCTTGCAAGAAGAAATGTTTTCGCTTTTCTGAACGTGAAAATTTTGCTAAATGGGAAATTAATGTTTCTATCTAGATTAAAGTAATATTTGTCTTTCCAAAAAACATTTTTTGAAAAAGGAAGATTTGTTTTTGCTTAAGAGATGGCCTATTTGTTTGATTTTAGACGCCGATCGTGTATTCTGTATCAATAACACTTTTTTAAGTTGATATCATCTTTGCACAGTCAATTTTGGACTGTTGAGCTCTAAATTGACTGTTTCTAATCTAGCAAAACAATAACCTAAAAATAGAGAAAAATCTCAATTTTTTTCATCATTTATATAACATTTTATTCTTACAAGTTCTGTCCGATTGAAGAAAGGGTCCTACTAATTTCAACCACTAAGGAACATGTTCCTTCATAATAAATTTGTAAAGCAAATTTCATTCATTCTATTTATTACTTTTATCACATCTTTGAAAAGCAGTAAGGGTCATTAGCATTTTTTCCGCGGAAGCCTTTTTTCTTTATCAGAGACATGGAGTATCACTTTACAGTGAATGATTACCGTATGGCGCACATTGTAAAGTCGAAAAAATTTACATACAAAGATAAAAGGTATAATGTGGCACCCTTTTTAAGGCTTGAGTACAAAATGAAACTCTCTAATGGGTTAGCGCTGATGAGACTGAGAGCAAGTGATACAGAACCACTTTCCTACTGAATGCTAACAATTGAACGGAAACACAGATAAAAAAAAATTACCCTTTTGATAATCTGTGGGAAGTTTCTCTTAAAACATATCGCACAGTAAAACGATAAACAAACCATTCCGGTAATAAACAGAATATTATATATTCACACCACATGGGTCCAACTCTTTAATATTGTTCCAAGAAAATAGAAATTATACCATTGTGTCTTCAATGAGAGTAGACAGTAGATAGTTAAAATGTTGCCGACTGTTATCAGCAACATGAAGGGAAGGGTCTTTCTAAATAAATCCTTAATCACTTTCAATTGCTTCTGATTTTCTATTGGTTAAATGTACAAATTCTGATTTCTCATTGGTACTTTAAAAAAAAGGTTTGACTTATCTGAGCATTCACCAGCATTCTTATTTTTAAATTTTAATTCCATCGGATCTTAAGTTTTTCTGGCTGTAGTTTTACAAGGTCTAGCAACTCGAGGGAAGTGCACTGCGCAGGGAACTTGAGTAGACCTTACGAATATTTATTTAATTGAATAACTATTGATTTCTTTAGTGAACAATTTTATCATTCAGTTTCTTTAATATATTATTGAAATTTGCAATTGAATTTCCACAGTGAAAGTAATTAAAATTTTATTTATGAGGGATTGTTGAACTTAATATGGATTTAAATTCTGACAGTGATGAATTATATTCATCTTCTGAAGATGAATACTCTACATCGGAAAGTGAATCTGAAGATGATACTTTAAATGCGGCTCGTTGTTGGTGTCCTATTGACCTGCAAGCACTTTCACCTGCTCCACCAAATTTTCAATTTACTTCGGTTCCTGGTATAAGTTCTTCGGTAAAAAATTTCCTTGGGGACTCGGATGACCCGATGATGTATTACAGTGTATTTTTTGATAATTCAGTGATGAGTTTCATTATGGAAGAAACAAATAGATATGCAGAAGACTTTTTCAACAAATCCGGTTTGACGCCTTCCTCGAGAGCATTGAATTGGAAAAATACGGATATAAAAGAGTTGAACCTCTTCTTTGGTTTACTTTTACTTCAAGGGATATTGCCCAAATCTGTTGAAGCATCGTACTGGAGCATAAGGCCGATTTTAAACACTCCTTTCTTTGGACAAATCATGAGTGAAAAAAGATTTAGTTTGTTAATAAAATTTCTTCATTTCGAGAATTCGGAAAAATTTGATAAAAAAACGCATCCAAATGCGAAGTTAAGAAAGATTTTTGATATCCATAAAATGTTAATTCAGAGATTTAAATCTGCTTATACACCCAATCAATCTGTAACAATTGACGAGTCTTTACTTGCTTTCAAAGGCTTACTTGGATGGAAGCAATACATTCCGACCAAAAGAGCTAGATTCGGAATTAAATTTTTCCAACTCTGTGAGTCAGAAACCGGCTACATATGGAATTCTATTATCTATACCGGTAAAGGAACCCTTTTCATGGAAGAATACGAACAATTTGGATTATCAACAAAATGTGTTCTGACTTTAATCCATGAACTTAAAAATAAAGGATATCAGCTAACAACAGACCATTATTATACTTCCCCGGAAGTGGCCGAAATTCTTCTTAAATATAAAACCGATCTTATAGGAACTGTAAGAGGAAACAGAAAAGGGTTACCGGTGGAATTTAAAGACACAAAATTGAAAATGCAGGAATTGAGAGCATTTCAAAAGGGGAAAATTATGGTACTACAGTGGAAAGACAAGAAAACTCTAACAATGCTAAGCACCATTCATAATGCCCAATTAGTTAGTGTTGAATAAAAAAAATCCACTACCAAACAAGAGCCGAAGGTGGTAGTTGATTATAATAAATCTATGGGAGGAGTTGATAAGTCGGATCAGTGCTTATCATACTATTCGTCAACCAGAAGTCGACAAAGGAAATATTATAAAAAAATATTTCGGCATCTACTTGATCAGGCTGTGTGGAATGCTTTTGTGCTGTATATAAAAAAAGGGAGGAAATTTGAAACATGTTGAATTTAAAATGCGCTTTACAGAGAGATTATGTGAGGAAGGAAGAGGATTACCGTCGTCTAGAGTACCAAAGAGCTTTGAAAACGTGGGAAGATTGACGGGAAGACATTTTCCGTCTTTAGTTGCTCCAACTGGAAACAAAAAATACTCTGCGAGGAGATGTGCTGTGTGTTGTTCACAAACAAATGCAAATGGCAAAAGAGTGAGAAAAGAAACGCGTTTTGAATGCGTAATCTGCAAAGAGGAATGCGTAATCTGCATACCCAATCAGTTTTCTAAATTCCTTTGCATGTAATTGCAATGCATGAAATATAGTAAAACCTGCTCATGATCTCATTTGTCTTTCAAATATTGAATTTAATTATTTTAATAAGCTTCATCTAAGAGTTGTGCTATATTTTAAATCAATATTATATTTTTTTCAGTATTTATAGCTTTATGTTAATAATCTGATTTTCAGAATCATTTAAGGATGCTCGGAATTTGGAAGTTATTTTCTATTTTCATCTCTTTCATAGAAAATATACTAACTATTTCTGATAAAAAAATGTAATAATGGCTTAATCATTTTTTAAAAACTATTTCTAGTAAAAAATAAAAAAGATTTTTTCCAATACTGTATTTGTTGTATTTATTATTCTTAGAAATTTATTACATTTAATATTTCTTCTAGAAAACACTTTAAAATGTTTATATTATACAGATTATTAGTAGATATGTTGCAAATATATTTTTAAAAAATCTGTGACACCTATTAAATAGTAACTTTTTTATAATAGCATTCCTTTACTTTACTTTTTAATTATGCATGTAAATCAGTACTCATTATTAAGTTTTACCTTGGGATATGTTCAAACAGTTAGAACGTTTACAGTTCAACCTTGTATTTGGTTAATTTCATTAAATACCTAAAACTGCTTTAATGCAAAGCAATAATTATAATTACTCATTTGCATTTATTCCTTCCATTCATCAAAAAAGTATGAATTAAATTCACTCGTTATCGAATTTTCTTGAATATAAATAAATGTTTCTATAAAATTTACCATGTATTAAATATGTTTTCTTTCTTCCATATGCTAAACTTTTTTTAATAGTCCTTATAATAACTATGTATTTTTTTTCTTTTACGCTTTTCGCAGCCTTTCACAAGACGCAGACTCTCATATTAATGTGGTTTGATTTTTTATAAAGATTTCAAATGTATATTTATAATAGAATTGTATATTTAAAAAATATGATTTCTAAAAATATATTTTTATATTTATAAATTTTTTTATAAATATAAAAATATTTCTTTCTTTCTTTAATTTATTCTTTTCTTTATATTATAAATATATATAATTTCTATAAATATATTTTTTATATTTATAAAAGAAAAGATTTTTTTTCTACATGTCCCCCCCCCGAAAAAAAAATATGATTTGCAAAAAGTAGTAAATAAAACTTGCATTAATTTAGTAAACTAAAAAAATAATATTAAGCAGTAAAAAAAGAAGAATACTAACTATCTTTATCAAGATACATTAAATAAAAACGTTTATAAAAATAATTAACAACACTTTTACTAAAGTTAAGTTTAAAAAGTCAAAAATAAATAAATAATTATACCCAAAAGTTTTCAAATTTGTCTTCCCTTGCGTAGTTAATGCTTGCCCAAAATCTGCATGCAAAGTTTAAGCAATAGTTAAAATTATATTTATTAATAAATATTTGTCTCTCTTATTAATTGGGAGGAAAATAAATTGAAAATATATATAAGGGCTTTCTTAATTAATAAAAGTAATATTAACAGTTCAAACTTGATTTTTTAAATATTTCATCAGACAAGTACAGAAAATTCAAACCCGCTTTTACGAACTAATCACAATCCTTAACTATTATACAGAATTATGACATGTAAATCGGAGGGTTTCTCTATCTTTAATAAGTATAATAGTTTTCTCTGGCATCTGAAGTGAAATATTCAAATCAATAATGAAGTATACAGCTCATATCACCAATCGGTCTTGCAGTCGCGAATTCTTACAAGACAGTGATTTCCCTTTCTCGAGAGCTCATTCCCCCAAATGGAAAGACCACCCAAATCCTAACTGCCAGCGGAAACCATAAAATGACCTCGAACAAGCGGATCCCCCACCTCATTTATTACCCTTAAGGGGGGAAAGCAATGGCGACTTTCTACGGGGTACCCGGGTTAAGAGACATTTGCGGAAGGAGACTTTCTACGTTCCTAGCGGTTTTCAAGAGACACGTTGGAGAGGATTTCTACGTTCCTGCCGGTTTTCAAGAGACACGCTGGAGCGACTTTCTACGTTCCAGCCGGTTGAAGGGTTAATAGCATTCTAGCAATAATATTCAGCCACATATTCCAAGAAATATGTAACCAAAAAAGACTGCAAAGAAGATATATATATATATATATATATATATATATATATATATATATATA
>JAOUZG010009666.1:221843-232491 GCA_026289955.1 Argiope argentata
TATATATATATTAACGTTTTATTAACGATTGATCCAATGAAGTTCAAGTAATTTTTTTAAAACTTGTAGTGGATGACATTTGATGCTAATACAGTTTTTACAAATATTTGTTCCTTAATTAATTAAAAATTAACTTTCAAGGAAAAATTCTTAATAATTATCTTTATTTCCGCCAAATAAGTAAGTTTCTTTAAACTTGTAGTTGATGAAATTTAATTATAATACAGTTTTTTCAAATGTTAGTTCATTCATTAAAAATCAACTTTCTAGAAAAAAAATCTTTATTATTATTATTATTTCCGCCAAATAAGTAACGAACTCAGTTTGTTTTTTCGGCACACTAATGAGGTTAGGCTTAATATGATTTCGGCCGATTATTTTAACCGATTCTGTCTATTTTTCATAATGTTTGATGCATTTAAAATTAAACTTTGTTAATGAATCTATTTTACCGATTCATTTTGAGTTACTTTCGACCAGAAAAAAAGAAAATTAGAAATTTCTAATCTGTATTGAGTTCTCCAACTGATGTAGAAAAATCACGCATTTTGCATTGCTACAATCGGCTTTGAATCCTCAATTGGTGTTGTAAAATCAATCCTAGTACAATTTTTGATAAATTATTTATAGTAGTTGCACCTGTCAGGCCAGATAGCCTGGTTGGTATGGCGTTGGATTCGTATTTCTTGGTCTGTGAGTTCGAACACCTTATATTTAAATGAGAATTGAAATTCGAATTCCATTTTATCGCCTAATATTATGATGTTGCCATATTTAAATGAATTGTAATTACTTAATAAAAAGTATCTAAAATAAAATAAAAAAATCTTTTTTAATCTAAGTAGGTATTGATTTAATTTTTTATATATATTTTACTTGTTTCTTAATATGGAGTAAATATGTATAAATATTTTGGATTATTTTAACAGCTGAGTTATATTACTTTGAAGCTAGTATTTTGTTCTGTCAACAAGGTCAAATTAATAGCTCAATAGTAATAATACCTATATTTCCTTCTGAATAAATAACAATTTTAATTTATTTTCTATCCTTTCTAAAATTAAATGAAAGAATTAATTGATATAGTTATGTTAAAAATCTCCCCATTTTTAGCTTTTTCTATAATGAAATATATAAAGAAAATCATGTTGCAGAAAAAAAAAAGAATTAAACACGTTATGTTTCTAAAACATCTAAGTGATCGAAAAATAATTTTTTTCAAAAATTATTCATACATGTAGTTTCAAATTATTGTGTAAATGGTTTTATGCCGTTTTTATTTAAAGTCGATGGATTTGGATAAATTAAAAATATTTTGTTTTTATTTATGAATAGATTGTATTTATTATTGTCAAATGCAACTTTTCAGCTAAAAGAATAATTTCTTAAAAAGTGTAAAAATTATAATGCAAATTTATTTCGAAATAAATATTCAAATTAATTAGAAGATTTAAAAAATTCCCTTGATAATATGTTTGTCGTGTGTTTTCGGAATATATTAAATTTGCTCAATTGAAGAAAAAAAATTGCTCATAAAATACCAACCGTAAAATTAGTTTTAACACAACTTTCATTGATCGCAATATAAAATGCACGGCTATGAAATCATTTATGTATAACAGTATTCATTTATTTTATAATTAATTTATTTCTATAGCTGATATTTTTTTCACATGATAACGCAAAAGGTTTCATAATTAGCAAAACTATATTGAATTTTTTTTATAAAATTAAAGACTTTATTTACATGTAAAAAATCTTTCTAATTGAAATAATTACGTTATACTTTTTAGATTAGTGAATATGTTTATTTATTGCGAATAAATTCATTTATTTACAATGGAGATTTTTTTGTGCACATGAGATTCTTTTCCACTCATAATAATGAGTGGAATATTAATTATTTGAAAGACAAAAGAGGGGGAAATTATTAACAAATTGTAAGTGGAAACGAAATTAATTTCAGACGATTTTTTTTAATTTGCAGTAGAGAATATTTTGTTTATTTACTTACAGTGAGAATAATTTCATCTATTATATATTTTGAACTTTTATTCAAAACATTACCTGACATGACAAACCGATAAATCTCTTCTTTTAATTGACGCATATATTAAATTTCTTTCTACAATAAATGTAAATAAAATGTCTTTTTTTGAATAAATGATTGTGCTAAGGAAAAAAATCCTATAATGCTTCTTTTAAATAATTTCATCGATTATATATTTCTGAACCCATTTTTATACAAAAGCTTACCTGACAAAACAAACCGATTAGTCTCTTATTTTAATTGACTCTTAAATTATATTTCTTTCTACAATAAAATGTCTTTTTTGAAATAAATGATTATGCTAAGTAAAAAATATATATAATGCTTCTTTTAAATAGCAAATAGATTTTTTTTATTGAGAACAAAATCAATTTTTTACCTTTTAGATTTTTTACATACAAGATTATTTTTTACTCATTTGAATACAGTATTAGATACAATCATTTATCTGAAAGACAAAAGTTGAAAAAATTATTATTACTTTTTAAGTGAAAACTTAATTAATTTTTAATTTTTGGTATTTTTTTCACAATAAAAAAGCTTATATTTATTTATATGCAGGATATTAATTAAATTCATAGTATATATTTTTAATTTACCTAACAAGAAAAACCGATAAATATCTATTTTGAATTGTCGTGTAAATTAAATATAGTTTTACATGTAATATATGATTATGCTTGAAAAAAATCATGCCATATTGCTTTGAATAGAGAACAAATTAATCTACTCAGAAAAAATGTTTTAGCTTGCAATTTTTTTCATTCTTGAAATTCTTTTCATTCATCTTAATACATCATTAAATAAAATTAATTACCTAAAACTCAAAAATGGAAAATTAATTAATTACAAATTGTAGGAGTAAACAAAATTAATTATTACTCCAAGATGAAATTTCTTTATCTCATTGTTTATTCTCATACAGTGATATTAATTTTATTCAAAGTATACTTTTCTAAGTCATTTTCATGCGAAAATTTACTTGACAAGTAAAACCAATAAATCTCTACTTTTAGTTGTTTTATAAATAAAACATCATTTTTTTATCTGTCGCATAAATTTTTATCAGCTTAATAATATTCTAGAAAAACCCAATTTATTCTTTTAGTTTCTTCCGCTTGGCAACACATTCCTCAAAAATATTTATATATTTTAAAAGCTACTAAACAATTTTAATGTATATTCCATCAAAAATATTATTTAGAATATTTTTAGCGATAAAAATGCATTTGGTGTAAAAATTTCAAACAAATTATATTTTGAAAGAAATATATTAAAGTTATACCGTTGGAAAATCCTCTAGTATTTATCACCTGCTTTCATCAAAAATACATAAACTTGGCTTATCCAAAGAATAAATCAGTATTTATGAATATAAAACCCATTTTTAATATTTTCGGCCTGTATGCTTTCCCACTGTTAATAACACGAAGGTGTCCTTTATTTTGTTATAATATTTCATCTAATTCTAAAGCAAACAAATATTTTCCATTAAATATAAAATAATGCCCTCATAGGGTCCATACTCTCCAAAAATGAACTAGTAAATATGTTTGCTTAAACCTATTAAATGTGCTTTATGATGAGAAAGTGTGTGCTTGCTTTTTAGCTGTATATATTTCGGCGTATTTATTATAAAATGCGTAACTTGTTACTCTGTAACGTTATAAACATTTCCACTGAATAAGATTATAAATATTTGAAATAAATAATAAACTGTTTGTAATCGATGTTATGAGATTACTTTTATATGCGTTATTCGCTAAATAAAAATAATTAAATTGCAAAAATATGTAGTGGTAATTATAAATTAAAATAGTCTCCCATTAAATTATTTTTTATTATTATCATTTAATTTATCAAGCTAAGCATTTTTGAAAATGAAATTTTTAATCTCCAAGTTTCCTAAACAATCATATTATGGAAAATATTAATTAAGTTGGAATAGCAATAGATGGAAAACCTTTCAGCTTTAATTTCCTTTGATAATAATAGAAATTTAACTCTTTGAAATGCGAAAATAGCTCTGAAATTTAACTTCATCCAAATAGAAATTTTATAAAAACAGCATTTTTTATTTGGCATAGAAACTAATTCAAAAAATATCCTCCGTTTCGTTTAAGCTCAATTAGAAACAACTTAACAGGAATGCTTATATTTTCTCTCAGAAATAAGATATCTTATAACTTTTAAACCAGGAATTCTTGCATACAAAAATTAATTTTATTTCGTAGACCTCGGAAACAATTCTAACAACTAAGATCAAGTTTTATATTCAGATAAGGTTATTTTTTAGTTTAAATATATAGGCTTTTTTTCAAATATTAATTCATTAATTTGGTTAATTTTTTATTCATTAAGAACTATTTTCCAGATAAAAATCTTCATTTCCCCCACCTATATATGAGTACGACTTCATTTCGTTTTTTTCCTCGCTAATGAGGTTAGGCTTCAGAAGTTTTCAACCGATTATTTAAAAGGATTCTGTACATAGTTAATCATTTTTTAAAATCAATTTTGAAGTATTTTTGAATTAAAATAAAACAGAAAAAAAAAGAGATTAAAAATTTATAATCTGTACTGCGTTACCACAACTGGCTTAGAGAATTCCCGTATTTGCTTTGCCCAATCAGCGTTGAAAATTCCCTAATGTGCAGTGTGTTATAATTTTTGAAAACTGTATTTTCATTTTAATTAAAAGTTTAAAAATTATGTTTATAATAAAGCTGTTGTTGCTTTCTCAATCTCGATCGATAAATAAAATAGACTTGATTTGATTTTAAAGATATACAGACTTTGCTGTTTTGCTCTATTTCCCAATGTAAAATTGGCTTTTAAGTTAGTGTTGTGCTTTTCCTTGCTTAGAAATATTTGGTAAAAGCTAGTATGTATATAAACTTGATAATTCAAAAACTAATGCTTTAAATATATGAAATATCTTGTAAAGTATTATATAGCAACAATTACAGTCCTGTGTAAAATTAGAATTGCTGTCTACATAGTCTACGAAAAGAAGTCCAAAATTCATGCCGTAAATATTTTGATGTCTATGTAATAACCGTACTCCAGCTATTAATTATGAACAAAATAGTCAAAGATTAACCGCTAATAAGCTATATCGAAACGATTGGTCACTTGCTGTTTGCGGTTTAGAAGTGCATTTATTAGGGGATATACATAAAAAATTCGAGAGATCGTTTCTGCTGATCAATTATTGCTTTCACAGATAGACATAATTCCTATATGGTTTTAAATGCAGTGCACAAATTAACAAATAGAAATAATTTAAAATAATTGTTTTGTATTCCGAATTCACGAATAGAAATAATTTAAAATAGTTGTTTTGTATTCCAAATTCACAAATAGACATAATTTAAAATAATTGTTTTGTATTCCGAATTAACGAATAGAAATAATTTAAAATAATTGTTTTATATTCCAAATTCACAAATAGACATAATTTAAAATAATTGTTTTGTATTCCAAATTCACCAATAGACATAATTTATATTAACGTATCTTTTACTTTTTGTACAAAATCACAAATAGACATAATTTTAAAAATGTTTCTATTTTTATTTTTATGTTTGGGCAAATTTGCAAATAGGAATATTTTTAGAAAAAAAGATTAAAATGAAATCTGCTGTGCATATTTTAATATATCATGTCAGAACATAATTCTTTGATCGGCCAAGCACCACGTGCTCGTGCGAGTTAAATTACATTTTTATTCATTTTAATCGTTTCATCGAATGAATGACTTTAGTATTGCAAACGACCCAAAAAACTTTGTCTCGCATTTATTGTTTAAAAAAATGTCACATTTCCTTTTTATTTCATTTCATATAATCATGTGCTGAAAATGAAATTTTTCTAGGTTTTATTTGCAGTAGCCATTAATTTTTTAAAAAAAAATCAGAGCTTTTGTAAATACAACGGCAACGCATTAATAAAAGCTGATTTTTTGAGATGGTCGTTCCGATAATAAAATTTTTATTTTTCGCCAGCAGATTTTTGTTGACGAAAGAAAACTTCATTCCCTAAACAATGTCATGTTCTGACACTATAATAAGGGGTTTTATGCCCCATTCATTAATGAACAAAATTTAAAATGATGTTTTTTTAAATTTTGCACAAACTTTATTTAAACTTGTGCACAAATTTTCCAACAGCCGTAATTCCATACTTTTTTCCATACAGCCAACAGTTATTTTCTTGCCCAAATTCACATATAGAAATAATTCTAAATAATGGTTTGATTGATTTATTTATTTATTGCCAAATTTCCCAATAGAATCAATTTTAAAAAATGTGTTTTTCCCTCTTATTACACATATTCACAAATAAATATAATTTAAAATAAAGTTGTTGTTTTTTTCAATACAACGCCTGTCTAAAACATGAATATCCATCCAAATCCCAATGTTGAAATTGTTTGACAAATTTAATACTCTTTTTTTCAGAGGCTTCACATAAGAAAAAGAAATATCAAGATAGAAAAACTAAATATGTTTTTTTTTTCTTTCGTTCCAAACTTTACATCTGCCTCTAATGAGCAGATGGTTTCTCTAAGAGGACATAGACCACTTTTCATCTGACGTGTCAGTGGAAGCGGAATGATACTTTAATACTTTCTGCAATTGGAAGCTGTCTCGTTAGAGGCGAGCTGTCCGCCCGTCAACCGGGATGACAGGGACGGTCTTTTTAACAGGTGTTGTTGAGAGCTGCAGCCTGTCACGATCACATTCGCACGCTACACCAATGGCGTGGGCCAAGAGGGACCGAGAGCACTCAGTTGATAGGATGATTTTTATAATGCTTTTTTCTGCGTGTACTTTTATTATTAGTTTTTTTTTTAGGAAACGAAGAAGTCCCACATATATTTAAATGTTTTCAAAAGTCGCAAATAAAACGATGAATTAAAAAAATGATTATAATATTTTATTCTACACCAGCCGCCTTTGGAACCGCCGGCCCGTTCACCGCTATTAATGCTCGCTAAAATTTTCACATAATATTTTATGTAGCTGTGTCTCATAACAGGGTTTTCACCAAAATATTTTTAAACCAAACAAATTTTGAAAATCATATAATTCATTTATAGTATTATTTTCATCAGAAGTTCTGTTCATTTTGCTACTCATCTTTCTCTTTCTATCCGTGCAATGATTGTCCCGGAATTGATATTTTACTTACATGGTGGAGGGAAAGGTCTAAAATTCTACGTTTTTATAGAATAATGAGATTCAAATTTTCATAAATGTAAACACACTAAACAAATAAAGACACATTTGGTTTTCAAGAGATGAGAAAGTTTAAAAACAGCTTGGAAAATGCCGCGCACAGAGGAAATAATGTTGACACACCCACATTTTCTTTTCTTTTCTATCCTTTTTTTCTTCACTACTTTTCTTTCTATTCTTTTTTTTCTTCCCTGCCCAGACTTTATTTTAAGCAGACATAGATTAAATATCCATGCAGACTAATAATAAAAGCAACAATTTTCTTTCTTTTTTACACATCCCGTTATCTAGAAATAAAAACCAACTGACTTCGCGTCTTTCTTTCTAAACAAATCATAATTTATTACTTCCGGCTTTCTTACTCAGTTGGTGTGGGGGAAGGAAATGCAGATTTTTGGCGGGAAAGTAAGAAAAGTGTCGTTTTAACTATTTTCCTCGCAGTTTTTTTTTTTCAAATTTTCTCTCTATAAGAACCATCCTCGTGTCTTAATGAAAATATTTTTAAAAATAATTAGCCGAATCGGTCGAGCCGTTTTCTAGTTTTGCGCTTAGCAACGCCTTTCGAGATCCATTTTCATTAATATAGATTTATTTATTTGTTTTAGCACATATTTTCAAAAGTTACTAAAAATTCTTAATTTTTATCCGACAACTTTGTTAAATTTAGACAACTATTGAAATTGAACTTTATCTAAATGCTAAATGTTTTTAATGAACAGAGGAATTAATAAATATGATCCGGTGGCAAAACCAGTGGAAATGTTATCCCTAAAACTTTCTCGCATTTTCTAAAAAAAATCTTCAAATAAAATGCTGGATATTAAAAAATTTGACTATAATAGTTTATTCATTTATATATTTTTAGTACATATTTTCAAAAGTTACTAAAAATTCTTAGTTTTTATCCAACAGCTTCGTCAAATATTGAAACTAAACTTTATCTAAATGCCACAAAAATGTTAATGAACTGAGCAATTAATAATTATGATATGTTGGCGAAACCAGTGGAAATGGTATTCCTAAAACTATGTCGCATTTTCTCTAACTTCAAAAGTTGCAAATAAAATACTGAATTTTGAAAAAGTTGACAATAATATTTTATTCTTCATTTAGATATTTTTTAGAATATATTTTCAAAAGTTATCAAAAATTCTTGTGTTTTATCAAACAGTTTTGGTAAATCTTGGCAACTATTGAAATTAAACGTTGTATAAATGCTACAAAAATTTTAACGAACTGTGTAATTTTGAATTATAATCCAATGGCGAAACTAGTGGAGGTGATCGTCCAAAAACATTTTTGTAAAAAATACATTTTATTATATAATTTTTTTTATTTCTTATTCACATATTTTGTAAAAAAACTTGTCATGCCAGAGAAATTCTTACAAAGCATTGGTTATAGTTATGATCTTGTGTAAGGGGATCTTTTAATGGAATTCGCAAAACAGGCTATTTTCTGTCCCTACACTTGGAGTGTGGGAAAATAGCAGATATTTAGTCGATTCAGCAATTTTACAAAGCTTCTGTTGAATTAATTAACTAGAAAAAGTGGAATGGATCAGGAAAAAAGAGAATGTTTTAGAATGAAGTTACTATGGCTAACTTAAACTGAAAATGAAGAAATTAATTTGAATTTAAATTGGGAGTTTAAAATATCATTACACATATAATGATTTTTTTTCCACTTTCATTTTCAACTTTTCAAACAAAACTTTGTTTCTCGATTGATTTTAAGATGGGAAAAAAACATCGCTTTTTTAAATACCAATGCATACGTAATCTGATAGTCTCGTGATTGTTCGAAACCAGTTTAAACCAGTAAATAACTTAAATTAATTAAAACAATTCTTAAGAATTCAGAGATTGAATAATTTTGTAATAAAGTTATAACTGGCGATATTATTATAGTTGGCGATAAATGGAAATGTGACAACCTTCTGTTTGATTTTTTAATAACCAAAAATTCGAAAAATTGATACCTCAAAAGCAATAAATCACCAATTTGACCAAGATAATAATTATTAACTCTTTCTTTACTAAAAGACTCTCTAAACAAAGATAACTAATCATCATTCGTTATCAACTAGAGCTCATTTTTCTTATCTAAGCGAAAGAGTGACTGAGCTTTTAGCATTCTAGATAATATCTTCATATTAATAAACACATCTAATGGCACTTAGATAATGTAACTCAGGGGGAATTAATTTACCAGTTTACGCCAAAAACGCGAGCAGCAAGCAAATGGCGAGCAAAATTCAATAATTACAATGACAAATCAGATATAATTTACATCTGCCCATTGTGGTGTGGTGTGTCATTTTCACAAAGCATCTAAACTGACTCCACCCAAAACGTTGATTAGAACAACTCCTGAGGGATGTGATTCTATTTGGAGGGGTGTCAACACTTGCCACCTCCCTTTGGGGAAGGGAGGAGGTGGAATTGGAACTCAACTTCCAAAGGATATGTGTTCGCTTATTTGTTCTAATTGGATGACTCACGTGATATTTTTATAAGCATTCGCTTAGGAGAAACGAAACGGATATATAAATGTTTAATAGAAAAAATTGTAAAGGAATTATGGAATAACAGATTATATATTCTTAAAATACGGTAAAATACATATTATAATGTTGTATAATTCTTTAAAAAATGCAATTTAGAAATTTCGATCAATTTTATAAATCAATGATTCATAAAAACATTGATGTAAAGAAGAAAAAAAATGTAGATAAAAGAATGGAATTTAATTTATATTGTACTACTGCTTGTGCATAGTTTAAAGAAAATATGGTAATCATCAAAAGATTCTCACTCCATATTTTAATGAATTTTCTGGTTATAGAACTTCCTGAGTTCGAAAAAAATCATCGTTGATAAACATCCGTCTGCCTATGACAAAGATAACTTAAAAACACTTTAAGCTAAAGTGAGATTTTGTATAATCTTTATAATGAATTTGCAGATTTGTAAAATCTGTTCAGAGGAAGCCCATCTGTTCGGCTGTTCGAATATAAGTTAGCATGATATTAAAAAAAAAGGAGAAGAGAGCTAGATTGATAAAATTTGGTACACAGATTTAATATCTGAATGTATACAGTCCCCAAATGTTAATCCGAATCCAACTACAGGTTAAAAAATTTTTGCTTTGCTAAATAATTTTCTTTTAACAATATATATATATATATATATATATTTAAATTAATAATCTAATAAATCTAATAAAATTACTTCTAATGAAATTTTGCTTTTAATAAATACCATTTTCTTTACGAAAATATATCAAACCATCAGAAATAATTCTTGATTATATATATATATATATATATATATATATATATATATATATATAT
>JAOUZG010009666.1:246609-258625 GCA_026289955.1 Argiope argentata
ATACTTTTTGCCCTAGTTGGCGCTATTTCAATAACAAGAGGCGCTGTTTGGCTTAAAACGCTGACTACCTCAGCGATCTTGTCCATGGCAAGTGTCATAAGAAACAACAACGGAAACAGAAACATTTAAAAGTGTCTGCACTTTTTACTCCTAAAAATTCCAGAGATTATTGATACAGCAAGACTAGGGCATATGAATTTCTAAAGATATCTATACTACTATTATAAATGTGAAAGTTTGGGTGAATGATGTTAGTTAATCATAATAGAACGATTTAATGAAATTGGTTGAATATTAGCACAGAGACAGATAATAGTATAGAATAGAACATCGGCTACTATTTATTCCATTTCATTAAGTTGGTAATTTTCATATTAATTACAAACTAACTTTCTCGCCAAAAATCATCGCTTCCTCACCGCCAAATGAACATATTTTTGATTATGTTTATTTTCATCGAACATGTTTTCGATTAGGTTTATTTTCTTGGTGTTTGATTCATATAAATTAAATATTGTTAATTAATTGATCTTTTGAATTGGTTCTGGAGTACTTTTGATTTAAAATAAACGTACTCTTCAGTTAAACGAGCGCAAGCGAGAAACCACCAAACGAATTAGGCGGAATTCTACATTATTTGGTTATTTTTTACTTACACCTATCTAACGGAAAAGTACCAAAATAAAATACAACAAAGGAAACCAAAAAATTTCTAATCCGTATTACTCTGCGCTACATTAGGCCATTTCTCTAAAATTTGACGACAAACTTTTTTTTGGCGAAAACTATTTTGAATAACGCCATAACGATATGGTTTGATGATATTTTACATTATGATCAGTCGTCATTTCTGATACATACACATCAAAATTTTCACGCGTACGAAGTCACTGGTAAAAGCTAGTAAGTTCTACACCAGAAATTTTAGTTTGTTTTTGACCTACTGTTTGCGTGTTAATTCGGCATCTTCCATTTCTTTCGAACTTCTTAACTTGTTTGTTTGCTAAGAAGCAAAACAAACTGCTGCTTCTTAAGTGACATATCAGCGTCCTTTTTCCTACTTAGAGAACGTGTTTTAGAACCAATTTAATCTTATTTTGAACAGTGATTTTCACCCCCTAATATTGGCTGTTTTATATTAACAAGTTATATTGCCAAATTAGATGTAAAAGAATCTACTTTTTTACTTCTAGTTTGCAGAGAGGATTTTTTTATTTATAAAAATAATATTTACAAATGAACTAAATAACACTGCTATCTTCAATAAAGTTCTGTTTTACAGTGTTTTTTTTAAACTTTTTCTTAAAATCATTAAGACTGATGCTGCAAAAGAATTACAGAAGGGATTTCGATTCGGTTTTTTTTTCTGCATCATTCATTTGATCAATGAGAATTTAATTACATGTCGCCCGATGCTTTAGATACGAAGCGAAGTCCAATTTTTTCCCCCAACAAGAACTGTTTTTCCCCTTTTTTTTCTTGAGAAAGGCAGAGATAGGTCTTTAAGAGAATAGACTTTAGAGGACAGCTTTAGAAACTGGATTCACTCGTTAACATTGAACGCTATTTATGCACGAGTTTCTTACTTTAGAAGATGCGTTAAGAGTCTTAAGGTAATAAGAATTACGAAGAATCGGGAGTAATTCGAGGAAAGGATAAAGAGTAGATGATTTTGAGAATCTCATTGGAAGCACTGCTTTACAAAGATAAAAAAAATCACATTGCAAAATTCAGATAAAGATGAATAGGATTGTCCGAATAGAGGTAGAGAGTTAAGTTAGACATTAAAATCTTTTCAAAGAAAATTTCTGAAGTAAATTTATAACCATTTAATCCAGCTTGAGTTTACAATATTACGACTATACAGGACTCTGTTTTAGATTTTAGAGGACTTAAAAGTATTTATCTGAACACTGTGTAGATATTTATATAAAAAAAGGAATATACGCATAAATTTGTGACTTTTTTGAATTCGTGTTCTTCTTGAGATGCTTTAGATATAATGTAAACAGATCTTGAAAAATAAATAAAGCTATTATTTTAGTCGTATAGAAATAATTTTTTTCACTTAAAAGTTAATTTTTAAAAAATTATGGTGTAAAGTATTAAAAAATTGGAACTTTCATACGCTCTAAATTCATGTTTGGAAAAAATAAAATTATACTGTCACTTTTTCATAACTTCTGTAGCAGGGTGTCAAAGAAGGACTCAAGCAAACAAAATGACTCTCAATTAATGTATACAAATTGCATGACATAAAAATGAAATCAAGCAAAATGGTTCTCATTATATATATATAACAAAGATATTTTCTTTGTTAAATATGTTTAAAAGATGTTTCTTTCTTCTAAAGATTTTATTTTTGATATATAAAGATACTCTTAATTAAATTTTTGAATGATGATAAATTAATAAGAATTACTTTATAAAAGTCATTCTTTTTATCTATTTAAAATTCTAAAAATTATCTTTTTAATGATATATATATATATATATAATCTGAAGAAACAAAAGTCATGGGAAAGCAATATGCAAATATACAGATGGCAGTAGTATCGCAGCGAAAAAGTATAAATGCGCAGTTCGTTTTCCAGAGCTTTCATTTGTGTTCAAGTTATTCATGTGAACAGGTTTTTCGTGATTTATGGAGACACGACGAGCATTAACAGACTTTCAACGTGGAATGTTAGTTGGAGCTAGACGCATGGGTCATTCCATTGCGAATATCGTTAGTGAATTCAACATTCCGAGGTCCGCAGTATCAAGAGTGTGCCGAGAGTTGGAAAGTTCAGGCATCCCATCCCATCACGGACAGCGCAGTGGGCGACCGCCTACACTTAACCACCAAGACCGCCGAAGTCTGTGTAGAATGGTCAATGTTAATAAACACGTAACACTTCGTCAAATAACTGCAGGAATCAATGTGAGACGTACGAGGGACGCGTCCGATAGGACTGTGCGGCGAAATTTTCGTTGGGCTATGGCAGCAGAAAACCGACTCGAGTGCCTTTACTGATAGCACGACATCGCCTGCAGTGACTCTCCTGGCCTCGTGAGCATATCGATTGGTCCCTAGACCAGTGGAAAACCGTGGCGTGGTCGGATGAGTCACGATTTTAGTTGTTACGAGCTGATGGTAGAGTTCGAGTGTGGCGCAGCCCCCATGAAGCCATGGACCCAAACTGTCAGCAAGGCACTGTTCAAGCTTGTGGTGGCTGCATAATGGTGTGTGCTGTTTTTACATGGCATGGAATCGGTCCTCTGGTGCAACTGAACCGATCATTGACTGGAAATGGCAATGTTCAGCTGCTTGCAGATCACTTGCAGCCATTCATGGACTTCACGTACAGACGCAACGATGGGATTTTTATGGATGACAATGCGCCATGTCACCTGGCCAGAACTGTTCGCGATTGGTTTGAAGAACATTCCGGACAATTCCAGGGCATGATCTGGTCACCTAGATCGTCCGATATGAATCCCATCGAGCATTTATGGGACATCATCGAAAGGTCCGTTCGTGCCCAAACTCCTGCACCATCCACACTTTTACAATTATGGACGTCTATACAGACAGCATGGCTCAATATTCTTGCAGAGGACTTCCAACGACTTGCGGACTCTATGACGCGTTGAGCTGTTGCACTTCGCCGGGCAAAAGGAGGGCCGACACGATATTATCAATCCCATGACTATCAATCCATATACTATTTATTTAATTTTCTTTTTTGATTTGAATAAAATGTTCAAAATTAATTATATGATTAAATGATATATTTAGTGTTATTCAAATTTAAAATGTTTTTATGTCTAATTTTTTAATATTAAACATTATTTTTGTATAAAATATTATAATACATTAAGTTATCTTTTCATTCCAAAATTTTAGTTAGTTAAATTGAGAGCATTAATTGTGTTTGACGATTTTTAAAAACGGTATGCAATTTTTTCTATAAATTATCCATTTCCGATTTATGATTTATACTTTGTTCAAAAATACCGAAAAATTAAAATATACTAATGTAGATTTTTTTGCGAATTATTTCAATAGGTAATTAGTTCATTTTATTAAAAAAAGCGAATAGTTCTTTACATAAACTTTAAATTGTCTGCTGTCATTTTTTTTTCCTTTTGAGATCTTCCAGAATTTTGTTGATATCGTCAATTGTTTTGATTTTTTTCGTGCAATAAAAAATAATATCGATAAAAATTGTGTAAAAAAGAAAAATATACATATAATAAAAGCTCAGAAACATATTTAGGAAATAAAGTCCTTATGAATGAACATCTAATT
The DNA here is from genome assembly GCA_026289955.1 of Argiope argentata. Classification (NCBI taxonomy): domain Eukaryota; kingdom Metazoa; phylum Arthropoda; class Arachnida; order Araneae; family Araneidae; genus Argiope; species Argiope argentata. The sequence goes on from JAOUZG010009666.1 coordinate 250,904, forward strand.
CTTTAAACTTTCATATGGCTGAAAAAAATCAGTTTTATTAAAAAAATATACAAAGAAGTCATATAGGAAAAACACCGAAATCATGTTTAATAAACGGAAATTTTAATTTTAAATTATGTGTCTGTCTATATGTTTGAAATGTATTCAGGATTCAACACAGAAATTAGCTTGTATAAAAACACAAACTCACGAATTTTGAAAAAAATAAATAAATTATATTATAGTATTATTTGATTTCAGATAAAGATAATCTTTTAATCTAATTAAATAAGCTTCAAAATTCTTCAAAATCCAAAAAATGATGCTTAAATATTTTAATAGATACATTTAATCAAAAATAACCAAAAAAAATGATAAAATAAAATTTTAACAGCTGACATTTGTCTAACGGTGTGAATTGAATAGATGACGATTTCATAATCCTCTGAATTGATTAATTCTGAAACATAATTAAAATTTGTAGAACAATTGCATGGACATAAAATTTTATAGTTACAAAAATAAACTTATAAACTTTAAAATGGCATCGAAATAAGCACCTTGGTACTAAAATAATTTTAACGAAAATTATTGAAAAAACACCGCTAAAATTAGATTCCATTTTAACCAACAGAATAATTAATCATCTTTAACATTTCTAAAGTGAAATACATTCTTTCTTTTGCTTTAAATAGAAATTACGAAAGTTTTTGCTGAATTAGGCTAAGCTGTTAATGGTGCGGTATTGAACAAAATGAATTAACATTAACAAAATAATTAAAATGGCTGATATAGAAGACTTTTGTCGTTGAATTGCATTTATGAGTTATCTGTTCAATTATGGTTTCGATTTTCACAGTGTATCATTTATATAAATAAATAAATATAATATAAAAATATTTAATTTTGAAAATTAGCTTGTGAGCATTTTTTAGCCAAGTTCAATTAAGATTTATCTGGCAGTTTGTATTATTTTGTTGTTATTTTAAGAATTTGTATGCTTGATTTAGAAACGATTATTATTAAGTAAGTTAGATTATTAAGTAAACATAAAAAAATCTTTCATAATATAACGCTTTTTAATTTTATTTTTCCTTTTGTAACATCACGGAAACTCAGACGATAAATTATATAATTATTTTAATGTGATATTTTTGTATAATTTTTTTTCAATTATAAAAATGCAGACGATATAATGGTCTTTAAGCAAGCTAATATTTTTAGCTCTTTAATAATTACAGTATCATGAAAACGCAGACGATAAAACGTATTATTGTTCTTAATATGACATTTGCTTTTACCGTTTTTTTTAATTATAAAAACGCAGACGGTGTTATGGTTTTTAAACTAGCCAATATATTTAGTTTTTAATAATTATATTGTCAAAAAAAGGAAGACGATAAATATATTACTTTTTTAATATGGTAATTTTTATAATTTTTAAAATTATAAAGGCGCAAATAATATCATTTTTAAGCAAGGTAATGTCTTTAGGAGGTATTTGTTTTGTGTGGTGAAAGAAATATATCTCTTTAATTATATTTAGCAAGTTTATTTAGTAATTATGCCATATGAAAATTATACAATTGAATGAAGCTTAAATATTATAATATTGCGATGTTTCGGAGTAAGAAAGCGACTTTCTTCTTTGTTTTTTTTTCTCCAAATTTCTAGGCTGTAATTTAGTTTAAAATTCTGCAAATTTTACTTGCACCGTAGATAATGTTATAATAAGAAAATTATAAATATGAATTCTCCTTATAATTGTTTTACAATAAAGTTATGCAATATTTTTTGCTCTCTGGCATTGGAAAAGCAAATATACTAATAAAAAATAGCAATTACATAAATTCCCAAAATTTACGCATAAAAAATTAGATTACAGCATGTATATATTAGAACTTTCTACGGTATTTTCCTATTTAAAGAGCTAAAAGTATTAGTTAAAAAATATTCACAAGACAACTTTTTTTACTGATAAATATGAAGTATAATTTTTGCGATAAAAATAATGCAGTATTCAAAAAATATATATTTTCAACACAATTTTGAATATTAAAATGCAATTGAAATCTATGTAAAATTACTATAAGTGCTACGTTTCAAGAAAAAAAATAAAGCATATATGATTATGAGGATGAATTTTAGTTGCTCAAATATTAAAGAGAAAAACAGCTTCTTACGAATTGTATATAACTTAATACACTTCCTTTGCTCATTACTAATCATGAAAAAGTTTTTTTAATGTTGGAATTGCTTCAACAATCTGAATAAATAATTAATATCTTTTCTTCTGCATAGAAGAATTAATATATTAGTTCATCCATTTGTTTTTTTGTTTTTTTTACATTTGCATGCAATATTATATCTTTACTATACTTAACTATAGCATAAAATGTTTTTTCTTACATGTCTCTAACTTAGCAAATTCATTTCAGAATCTGTTAATTTTTTATAAGCTGCTTAATACACTAGATATTGTTATTGTTCAAACTGCTTTAAGTGTTTCGCATTTGATTTCAAGATATATAATGTATTTAAAATCAATGGAAATTAGCCTTTTGTTAATCTCTTTTAATAAAAACTTAAGAAAATGTTATTTAGTTTTAAATTATCAGATCACTCTGAGAGTTTATAGTTATGACTCCACTGTAATAAATTATAAGTACATTTAATCGAAGAATGTAAATTGTGATATAAAAACATGAATTATTCAGATATTTCCTTATTTGTGATTAAGTCGTGTTTTTAAGAAAATATGTTTTTATTGACAGTGTATTTAAAAATTTATCAAAGTGGAAATATAAGTTAGACAGATTGAAAATAGGCATTTCAAAATGACTTTAAAATAAATAGAATCCAAAATTAAATAAAATATTAAAATGATATCAGCTCTACATATTTCAATATATCATGTCAGAATATCATTTCTTGAACGACCAAGCACCACGTGCTCTCGTGCAAGTTAAGTTATATTTTTATTCATTTTAATCATTTCATCGAATGAGTCACTTTAGTATTGCAAACGACCCAATTTTTTTTGTCTCGTATTGATTGTTTAAAAGAATATCCCATTTCCTATTTAATTCGGTTCACATAATTACCTGTTCAAAATGACATTTTTCTAGGATTTATTTACTGTAGTGATTAACTTATTTTTTTAGTCAGAGCTTTTGTAAAGGCGATGGCAACGTTATTAAATGATGGTTTTTTTAATGCTTCTGCACATAGTAAAATTTTAATTTTTCTCCTATGGGTTTTTGTTGACTCTCATTCCCAAAATAACAACATGTTCGTTCTGACATGATATTAAGATTAATGAGGAACAGTTTAAATGGTAAAAATACGATTTCTATGTTGCATTGTCATGTAAGAATACGATATTGTTTTAGGAATGATGTTTTGTGGCGTCAACAAAAACCCATAAGCGAAAAATAAAACAAATCATTGGCGAAAAATAAAATAATCCGTATGCGAAAAGAATTAAAATTATTATCTGCACGAACATCTGAAAAAAAAGCTTCCAATAACGTGATGCCACCTCATTTACAAAAGCTCTAATTAAAAAAATGAGTTAATGACTACAGCAAATAAAACCTAGAAAAGTGTTATTTTGATTACGTGATTATATGAAATGAAATAAATAAGAAATGTTACATATTTTTAAACAATCAATGCGTTACAAAGTTTTTTTTGGATCGTTTGCAATACTAAAGTGACTCATTCAAATGAAACGATTAAAATGAATAAAAATATAATTTAACTTGCACGAGCACGCGGTGCTTGGTCGTTCAAGAAATGATGTTCTGACATGGATACATTGAAATATGCAGAGCAGATTTCATTTTAATATTTTTATTTACTTTTATGTTCTTCGCTTTAGTGAAACGAAATAAGGAAATAGTTTTTATTTACTAATCGCAACTGGAATGACAAATTTTCATGCTATTAAGTGATGATAGCTGATTAGTATTACATATTCAATGTCTCATAAATAGATCTTTTAGATTTTAAGGATTATTAAATTCAGACAAAACGGAAAGTCATCTTTCTTCAGATATCAAAGCACTAGAAATATTAAACTCAACTCAATTACTTGTCTATTAATCTAACAATTTAGATTAATGGATAAAGGCTACGCTTGAGATTAAATAAAGGGAGTACTTATAACAGTTATAAAAATCAGTTGTTTTCTTAACTATTTTTCTTCGATGCCACGCAGGGTCAAATGACCGATGTCAAAATGTTTTTGGCTGAAGGGACATTATCGCTATTAAAAGGTACATTTTTAGTGCATATACGCATTTTACTCAATTTGTATCACACGTGGGGATTTGTATCACACAATTTGTATCATATATGGGACGTTATTCTATGATGATAAGATAGATTCAAGATAGAAGAGAGATATCAAAATGTTGATTACTGACTTTACATTTCTGCAAATTCGCGGGGTTATATATGCTAAAAAATATTAAAGCAAATGCATAAAATCGTTTTAAAAGTTTCAAAAAAGCGTGACCGGAAACTTACCTCAGAACTTGCTTTGAAATATGCTTTTATTGTCCAGGTTCAAATATTTTACTTTTTAATTTTTTGACGCATTTTGTATTTGATTTCTGAGATATAAACTTTATGTTCTGCAGATTTTGTTATATTTAAATTTATTTTTATTTCCATTTTTCAAATCAGCTGCAAAAATGATGAAATAAAACTAATTATTACGAAGACATTTAAAAGAAGCAATTGTAAAGAATAAATACTTAATATTTTTTGCAGACGATTTTTTCTTTGCCAGTAACTGAATGTTATGTTATCAAAATTATCCATCATTTTTAGACATCAAGCACCGATTCTAATGATTCTAGTTTTTTTTTCACAACATTATTAATAGAGTAATTGAATAATATTTAACATTTAATTTATTCTAACATAGGGTAATTAATATTTATATATGATTATATGAATATCATCATAAATTATAGCACATAACACGTTTTAAATTGTTAAAAAATATCTTTGGCTGAATCAATTACCTCAGTCATTTAGATTTCATGTTCCCTTAATGCATTTGGCGCAATAATAATACAGAAAATAATTCTTAAGTTACAAGATCCATTTTTATATTTTAATTAATGAACAACTCTTATGCATGTTTTTAAATAAATATTTATGGAATGATCTTAAATATAGTATTAATCTTTGTTCTTTATACATTCATTACATAATAATGTCTAGCATCACTTAATTATTAATTGCTTCCAGAATGAATAAATTAAGCTGAATGACTTATTGTGTTTATTATATACGGAAAGCATTTATTTTAATTATAAACAATTATATTGATTTTGCAATTTTTCATGGAAGGAACAAGGTGGGAATAAGAATGTAAAATACTCATTACTAATTGTGTCCCAATAATTTTGAAAATGTGTTATTAATTATTTAATTTTAGCTTTATCTCTTGTATTTATTGTTTTTTCACTATTAAAGAATTTTTTTTTTGAAAATTGTTTTATTATAAATGTGTATTGTTCACATTAATTTAAAAATTTGGTTTCGACATTTCAATTGAAATAAGATTGGAAATAAAAACTTTATGACTTAAAAAATTATCAATTTTTCATTGACAATTTTGAATCCATATAAAATTACATTAATTAACAATAAACTTCAATTATTTCTAAAAAAGAAATTTATATATGTAGTAATCAACACCGACATTTCGGTAGTTTACAATTTGTTTCATTAACAGTGAATCATCTGGTGATTAACGAAATAAAGAATTTGTTAAAACAAGAAGACATAAAATAAACATAGAATTGTTTTACGAGCATCTAATTAGAATAAACAATGCTATCGTGCAAATGTGGGTGACATGGTGTTTACAATATTAAACAACTGCAAACATACCAATAGAGTATGATACAAGTGGTTTTATATTAAATTGTTTTAAGTTGATATTATTGATATATAAGTAAAAAAAACGACAATCTTTCCCACTGTCTTTATTTTTAGCCTTGGACAACCATCTCCCCTTTCCCTAATCAAAGAAACGTTAAAAAAATTTAAAGAAGTTTTCATTTTTTCAGTTGAGCCGATAGTATAGAAGATTTTAAAAGATGGAAAGATTAAAACTGAAATAAGAAATTTAATGAATATCTCTATAACTTTTTATTTTACCATTTTTTGTCAACTATGATGATGTATTTAAAATAAAAGCCATATCTATCTTACAACACTTAAAAAATAAAATTTTCAAATAAAATAAAGTCAAATATTGAATGAGAAATAAAAGAAATATTAATGAATGTGAAAGATAGATAAATTAAAACTGAAAATAAAAATTTAATCGTTATCGCTATAAAATCTTTATTGATAAATTATTTTTTTTCTTTTTGCAGTTATGATGATCAATTTAAAATAAAAGCTATAAATATCTTACAGCATTCAAAACCACAAAATTTTATACTAAAATCGTCAAAAATTAAATAAGAAATAAAAGCCATATTATAAAATAGAAACAAAAGCTGCTTCGTTAAAAACACTAAACGTATTAAATATTTTCAGGTGGCATTGCATTTAAATTCTTCAGAATTAATTATTAACTTATCGGAATCGTTATATCCTAATGAATTTGTTTCTATTTTTCTTTTAATCCAATTTTTACAGATAGAAACGAGTTAAAAAACAGAAAGCAGAAACTGAATAATTCAAATGCAAAAACAAAAGAAATTCTTTTTAAAAAAACTAACAAAGAAGTATTTTTCTTTCAATAACAACAATCGACTAGTTTTAAAAATGCAAACGATATAATTACAAATGATTTGAAAAATCTAGAATAAAAACGAATGCTCCTCAATTAAATATTCATTCAAGAAATTTTATTTGAAAAAAAAAATTATGATTTGAAATTTTTCAGAAGAAATTAGAGGGGAAAAAACAGCAGATTACATTTGAGTTGTTATTAAATTTCAAGCTTTGTTTGCCTTTATTTCATCTGATTGAATGTTAAATATCATTTGCCATGGTTTTTCGTTCAAAAAGCGAGTAATTATTATCAAGCATATCAAGTCAACTGAGCAAAACAATTACAGAATTCAAATAAAAAGGAATAAATTGTTCCATTTTTAAATGTCGTTTTGGAAGATGTATTTTTCGAGAGAGAACTTATCAGTTGTTGTAGTCAAGAAATATTGAAAAGAAAAATAAATAAATAAAATTATTTTTTGTACTTTATGCTTGATTCTATCAGAAATAATTCTTTTTGGATTTATTATTTTTCTTCAAAGATGAAACAAAAACTGAAAGATGAAGTTACAAATGAACTGTGATTTTTAAAAAGAACCGGTATTAGTAATGACGGGGAATTCTTTCCTCTTTTTTGAAGTTTAGTCAAATGGAATAAAATGATTTTTTGTGTGTTGTTGAGGGAGGATAAAATATTACATTTAAAGCCTGATTATGAGTGATACATTGTTATTGTTTACTTTCTCTATTAAGTTAAGTATGTGAGAGAACTTTAGGGAGTTCATCTTAATACATGACTCTAATCTGGCGTTTCTCAGAGAAATGTAAGTAAAGTAATGCCGGTTTGCTTTTTCGTATACGTAATATAAACAGAGTATAGTTTTGTCCAAAAAAATCGATTTAGAGTTTTTGACGGATTTTTATGTTTTAGATCCATATAGCTTTAACACACACACACACACACACACACACACACACACACACACACACACA
>JAOUZG010009666.1:277672-303948 GCA_026289955.1 Argiope argentata
TTTTATTGTCCAGGAAAATATGAACTAAATATACTTAACACAAGTTTCCAACACACAGCGAATTATCTCTTCTTAATGCATTAATTTCAGGTTACAGGCAAATGTAGAACGTCAGTCAAAAAGAAAAGACGCTCTCTATAATTATTCCAACTAACGTAGCTCGTTCTCCGAACTGATCTCGTTCTTCTCCTTAAGCCGCATTTTTGAATAGCGACCCTTGTAAATTGGGCGAGGTAAACGTGGAAACCCTTCTCTCCTTCCAAACAATTGTTGAATTTTCTTCAACATTCCATTGGAGCATATCTTTATTTCTCTCTACTATATATTTTAACAAGTAGTAGAAATCGTTGGCGAGCACATTATATCGCCAACTCACCAACATTGCCAAATTAGTCAAATATGGTGATCTTTTGTTGTAAATCCCCTTAGAACGGTCTTTTCTCGCTGACAGGTGATTCCATTATAATTAATTTTATACAACTAAACTATTTGAAAATATTTATAATATTTACATAAAAATTTACAATATTTACATCTAATTTACACAAAAAATACATAAATATTTACAATATTTACATCTAATTTACACAAAACTTCATAAATATTTACAATATTTACATCTAATTTACACAAAAATTCATAAATATTTACGATGTTTACATCTAATTTACACAAAATTCAGAAATATTTACAATATTTACATCTAATTTACACAAAAAATTCATTAATATTTACAATATTTACATCTAATTTACACAAAATGCAGAAATATTTATAATATTTACATCTAATTTACTTAAAAAACATACCATTATATACAGAGTGGGAGAGATTAAATTTTATACATTAGCATGCTACAATATTTCTAGCAAATGATTCGGATATGTTTTTTTCCCTTTTTAATATAGCTTAAAATCATTATTATATTTAAAATTAATGTTTCAAACTTAATGTCACAGATTATAGTGGGTAATGAGATTCTAATTATTTATAGATTTTTTTAAATACAATATTATAATTGACAATACCATTTTTTGCATATGCAAAGATGATTGTTTTCATTTTTTTGCCGCAGGAACGCATTATAATTCGTCCTCTTAACTATAACTTTGTCCTTTAATTGATATCGTATTTAGCTTATAATATATGGAAAAAAAGCATTGTGTATTTGTAAAATACAATATTACTGAATTTAAATCTTTCACACATTTCCCTTTTTATTATTTAATTGGATAATGCATTCTGTCATTATTTTGACTAGTTGATTATATTAAACGTGATTAATAATCGAAGTGCTCGCGAAGTGTTTGTACCTTTAGCTCGAATCTTTCAATAACTGAACTTTATATTATTAAATAACGCAAATTTAATATATGTGTGACTAACGGACGTGACGGTTAAGAGGTTAAAGTGGAGAGAGATTACAACTATATTTCATCACTTTAGAATACAGAAATATATATGCATGAAATGAAAAAAAATGGCAATTTCATGAATTTTGTTTAATTAATCAATCTAATATATTTGAAATTAGAAAATTTGACTGGATTTTTTGTTTCTTTTCAATGAAAATTGATTCAATTGGGATTATAAATATTGTTGAAACTGTCAGCCTACATATAAAATTATATTTACTTATCAATATAACTGTCTGAGATTGGTAGGAATTACAAAATCGCAGATTAAGATGTAAAAGCCGGGTTTTATTTTACTTATTAATCCTGAAATGTTTTTATCATTATTTTGCTTTATTAAAAATAACTTTACTTATTATTTATATAATGACATCTACATACATGATGCTATTTGATATATGCCTTTTCTGTTATAAATTCGTATTTCTTTGTAACAACAAATATTATTGTCGGAAAATATATATCGGTTCATTTCTTTCTGTGGTTGCCAGTTATTGTTTGGCGGAACCTGGTGCCTTTTGGCGTCAGTTTGATGCATGAGAATGGCTTCTTAAGTTCGCCAAAGAGAAATGACTAATACCGAAGCGCCGAGGAATGAAATCAGTATAAATTATTTCTCGTCTTTTGTTTGGCGATATTTTGTATTGATCCCATACATGCAAACAATAAAATGTGTGTCTCAGTTGTTTTTTATTTAAAGTAATTGGATTTTTTGTTGTTTAAAAGATTCCAGCATAAACATAAGGTGATATCAATATATTTTATGTTTTGTAACAACTTGATCATGGATAAAATTATTCTTTACTAAAGAAGATATTTTTATCTGGCATCCTAAAATATATATAATATTAGTGGGGTTTTTTTAAAAAAAAATATTTGGTGGAGTGAGATTTTTTGACCTTTTTGTGTTGTGGTGGTTATTTGACCTCTTTTAGTCAAACAAAGAGAAATAATGGAATGTATTAAACTGATTTATTTGTTGGCTAAAGTTTAATTAATTTTTTTTGTAATCTAGAGTTTTTATTATGAAAACGTAAAACTGAGTAAAAATTAAAATTATTGAAAAGTTTTTTTAATAAAATTTTCAAAAATTTATTAAATAAATTTTTTAATTAATTTGAACTGTACATTAATCATTTACAAGATGGAAATTTTAAAATACTCGATATTAAAACATTGAAAACCATTACATTTTAAAGAAAATGAAATATATCAGATATAAAAAATTAATATTACCAAAATAATTAATTACACAATTTATAGAGAATTTATATAATTATAGAGTCTTAAAACATATGGATATCGAAATATTGTATATTTAAATATATAAAATAAGGAAAAACTTATACAAATATTGATCTTTAAAATGTGAAATATATTTCGTTTGGATATTATTCCCTTTTGTAATAGTTATGAAATAATTTTGATAAACTTTTGCAAAGGAAAGTATGATGCTAATTTTTTGCATCAAAAATCAATATTTGGGGGATTTTTTTGAATTGGGAAATTCAGAAATGAATGAAGTTTAAGGAATGGAATCAGGAATATTTTTCTCTTGCTAATTAAATAACTCAGATTCGACAGAGAATTAATCTAACACCTAAACTAGCAAATAACCAAAATAAAATTTTAAAATGAAATCTGCTGTGCATATTTCAATGTATCATGTCGGAACATCATTTCTTGAGCGGCCAAGCACCACGTGCTCGTGCAAGTTAAATTATTATTATTATTTTCATTTCAATTGTTCTATCGAATGAGTCACTTTTGTATTGAAAACGATCCAAAAAACTTTGTCTCGCATTGATTGTTTAAAAATATCCCATTTCCTATTTATTCAATTTCATGCAATCACGTGCTCAAAATGTTAATTTTCTTTGTTTTATTTGCTATAGTCATTAACTTATTTTTTTTAATCAGAGTTTTTATAAATTTGATGGCAACGCATTATTAGAAGCTGATTTTTGGAGATACTCGTGCAGATAATAAAATGTCAATTTTTCGAGAGCAGATTTCTTTATTTTTCGCCTATGGGCTTTTATTAACGCCAAAAAACCTCACTCCTAAAACAATATCATGTTCTGACTTGATAATAAACTAACCTAACACCTAAACAAGTAAATACCAAAAAACAAGTCAATACAATTTGTCTGGAATAATTTTTAAAAAACGAAATCTGTCAATTTAGAACCGAAGAAATTATAAAGGCTACATTTTTGAGCAGAATCTTGATAAAACTTTCTCACGTTTAGCTAAGTCAACCTGTTTGCAAATGAGTGGCTCATTTATTGCTCTATCAAGTTCACCTTTATGTTTTAAACAGTCTAATATTTTTAACTCACATTTATTAATTTCATTTTCGAAAATTTTAATGATATAATTTTGTTTTGCCATCACTATTATGATTAGCGTCTGATTTATTGAAATATTTTTTAAAAAGCGATTCTAAAGTTATTTCAGTATGTTTTTTTTTTTAATTTACAATGAATATATACAATAGTAATAAAAGAAGAAAGGATGTTTACGACGAGCAATTTCTTATATGAATATGAGATAAAAACCGAATAAATAAATGATATATAAAGATCAGTCAAACATGGCTTAGTATCTAGTTGAAGTATATTCTACTAATTGAGTCATTACAAAAAAATAAGTTAATTATTTGAATTTGATTACTCAAAAATGCACGAATAATATGCTTATTTCCAAATTGGAACTCTTAAAAAGACAGCATGTTACTTAAGAATAGTTTTTCAAACGAATTCAATGAAATGTTTTTTTAAATGAGGGTTTTTAAGAGATTTTGTTACAAAACTTCAGTTACATGATGAAGTGTTTAGATTTCATACTCTGAATAGGTTTGGAAATAATACATATACAGAAATAAAAACATGTACATATAAATACTACATGATGAAATATAAAATTAACCTAAAAATATTTTGAAGTAATTCATAAATATTAAAAATAAAAAAATGAATAAATCAAAAAATGACTTTTCCTCATCACAATTTTTTTGTTGTCGTAGAAATGAAAGCTTACATCAAATGCTATAATTATTTTTTAGTCCAATCAATTTAACACAAAAATTATCAAATAAAAATCTGACAAATATCTAATGCGAAGAAAAGACTAACAGATAAATATGTTCTGAGGTAGATAAATCAAGAATAGACACACATTTTTTTATTAATATTAAAACTTATTAAAGAAAAATGAAAAAAAACTCAACGCATTGTTTTAAACTAATTTTTTAAAACTAATAATGGATATTCATAGTGATAACAAACAACGTTCAAAAAATAAAAGAATCCGTTCTTATTATTCTCGTAATGAACAAGTAAATCTAAAAAATAATGCAGAAAGAAAAAAAAATTCAAGGAAGTAAAAGTATTTTTAAACAAGCATTTTTTTTTTTTTTGAAATTTTAGCAGAAAATGCAAACTATATAATTATAATCGAATTTGAAACGTTTATAACTACACTAAAATTATTGAATCGAATATTAGTGGAAAATTCTTTATGTTAGAAAGTAAACTGAAATTTTTTTCGGAAAAATACAGGGAGAGTTTTCGAACATGGCATTCTAAATTTCACGCTCCGTTTGTCTGTTATACAAGTCACCGATTTTGACTCACGGTTTCAGATTTTCATCGAAAACTGAATAATTATTAAGTAAAAATACTTTAATAACAGACCAAACGATAAAAAAATGGTGAAAGAGAACTAAGAAATGTTTTCATCTTTTAAAAATCATTTCATTTTTTTAGAGAGAGAAATATCTAGGTACGGTCATAGTCAAATGTACTAAAAAGAAAAATAAATGAATAAAATGTTTACTTCCTCCAGCTTATTTTGAATAATTTTTTGTTGGTGCATTTATTAACATTTTTCAAGAGGAATTTCAATGCTTATAGCTGAAAGCATAAATTTAGTGATTTTTTTAAAAGATTTGACAAGAGTAATAATTGTTATTTATATTTTCATTGGTGAACTTTGTTGATTAAAAAATAACTCTTGAATTTGTTCTTTAAAGAATTTTTTTTTCAATCATAATTGTCGGGAGAAACTGTTGAAAGTCTAGTGTGTACTTCTAATTTAAAAAAAAATTCTTTTTTGTTCTTGCAATTCTAAAGAAAATAACTAACTTTAGGGAACTAATTTCAACTTTGGTTTGAATCCTCGTTTTCATTACCGATGTTTAGGTAAGTCAACATGCATCAATAAACAAACGATTTTTAGACTACAACAAAATCGTGGATTATAGGAGACTTTCTACAAAGACACTTTCTAGAAAATTTAGTGTATATTAATGATCGTGTGATTAAAATGTTATGAAGTTAAAAATATCTATTATCAATATTTCATTCAAACATGTTTTTGTAGCAATATTATTTTAATGTAAACAATACAATACAAATATGTATATGAAAGATCGTAAATTTTTTGGATATTTATTAAATGAATGGAAAATTTAGAATAAAAATATTTTATATATTTATATATATAAATTGCAAAATCTATTAAATTCAATGAATATTATTTATGAACATCGGTTTAAAATGTTCATTGTGTTTAGGAAAATAAATGCATTGCCTTTATACATTTAGAAAACACAGTTTAATATCACGTAATAATTGTTTTATATATATATACTGATGGAAACTGAAAATACATTTTTCGATAAAAGAGGATACCAGATCTTGTATGAGGAAAATATATATATAAAATGCAGAAAATGTACGAGGAATTAATCATCGTAACATCTGTTTAATGTCATAATAAAGGTAATTAAATAGAATGGGCAATGGGTTTTCATCCTTGCTTAAAATATTTATATATTCGAAGTATATATTTGAAAAGTATTAATTATTCCTGCTTAAGGGTACAATGAACTATAAAAATGTAAAAAATCGATGAAATTTTCGATATTTTTATTTCGATCATTTTTGTATATTTAGGTTGTAAGCTACCGTTTGGGAAAAAATTATTTTGATATATTAATTCGTTTGCTCAATATCAGCGTTTTTTATCGCCATTAAGAGGCCACACCCACTTGTTTTCATTTGGACAGCAGCAGTATAAAACAGTTTCGTTTTCCTTCAAACGCTGCAAGTGAGCCTAATTCCTAATTTTGAATTTATGTTGTTGTTTTAGCTTTGGCAGATGTTAAAAACTACTACTTTTTCTTTCTTTTGCTGTTTGTTTTTGTTTTTTTATTCGTTCGTCATACATTTCGTATTCAAATTACTGGTTTCATTTTCTTTGAAATTAAAAACAAAATTCAGGGTTAAAATTGAAATTTGCTCTATTTTAAATTACATATTTTTGATTGATTTCTCTGAATTTTGTTTTAAAAAGTTTTTAATCAGTTTTCGCTACCAAAAGCCTACAGGTCATCCAAATAAAAGCAGACAAAGTCTGAAAATGCTAAGGTAGATGGGCAAAGAAATTTTTTGATTCAAAACCAAGTAGTTCTAAGACATTTTGGAAGCTTCTACCAAATGTAATGAACCTGAAATAGTGAATTCACCATATAAGTTTTGTATAATAGTAACATTTTTCTGTGCTATCACTTTAGTATTCTTTATTGAAAAATATTCCTTGTCATGAATGTCAGGAAAAATTTCTTCAAATCCTTCAAGCAAGTTCCTTTGCTTTTTCATCAAAAATGTGTCTATCCTGTGATAAAGTATTTGGTTCTACATTTACCAGTGAACCCACAGACAAACCTTCGAATTGAACAACAAAGTTATAGAAGTCTTCTTGACGTGGAAGAAAATATATCAATGTCAAATATACTGCAAATATATCTTTCGATTAAAGAGAATACCAGGTCTTGTATGAGGAAAAAAATATATAAAATGCAGAAAATGTATGAGGAATTAATCATCGTAACAAATGTTTAATGTCATAATGACGTTAATAAAGTAGAATTGGCAGTAGTTTTTCATTCTTGCTTAAAATATTTATATATTCGAAATATATATTTGAAAAGTATTAATTATTCCTGCTTAAGATAAATATTCTCAAAATATATGCATTTGTGAGTTTTGCTTAAGTATTCACTTCAGAGTTTGTATAAAAAACGCTAATCGAGTCTTTAAATAATTTTAGTTTCAAATCAAATAAAATTTGTTAATACATACATATTTTAATATCTAAAGTTTGGTTACCTAAGCTAGGAACAAAATTTCTCAATAAAAAAATTATCTTAAATTTTTGAAAATGACTTTAAAAATTCGAGACATATTCAATTAATATTAGATATATAGATCGATAAGTGAGAAATAATAATGCATACTCACTAATATAGTTATACAACTTTGTCCTTAGCAGACAATCAAATACTCATTGTTCCACGCACGCTAAAACTGGATGTAGCACATGGCACTAGAAGTAAAAAATTATCCTCATCTTAGAAACTCGTTAACAGAAGCCTCTATGATGCCACAGAAAACTTATTTCTTGAAAAAAAATTATTTAAAAAATTATTAATGAAAAATTTATTAATCCAAATACTTCAAATTCAGTAACAAAGAATTCTATCGCCTTTTTTGTTTTTCACAAAAGTGATGAAATCAGAAACTTAAAATAAAAGATTTGATTATCTTACAACACAAACGAAAATGATTTTATTAATTGAGGATTGGAAAAGACGATGAAAAAAAACTCCTAGAGAAAAGCTGTTTTAAAAATATTTTTTTAAATTTAGCTTTTATATCTAGAACAGCATTTTAATTTTTTTCTTTACTAAAACCAAAATTATTATTATTAATATTATTCTAGAAGTAAAGCGAAACTATATATATATATATAATATTTGCCGATTGAAGCTAAAAAAGATTGTCTATCTTTTTTAAAAATTTTCTTTCTGTTTTTCTATATCTGATTTTCTACAAAATCTGTCTTTTTCCGGCATTTGATATGTACAATATAATGCGACATTAAGTACAGCACTTAAAAAACACTTTCTAAAAAAATTTCTTTCTTACACTAATATAAGGCTAAAGAATTAAGAATTGATCTGAAAATTTTAAGGAAAAATCAAAGGTTTCAATTTAAGTATAGTTTTGGAAATTCTGGATAGTTAAAAATAAAATCAACTTTTTTTCCAAAAAAAAAAAAAAATCGAAATTTTCTTAGAAATTCTGTATTTGTTAACATCTTTTTAAGAATTTGCTGTTTATCAAATCTCTCCTTATTACTGCAAATATCGAGTAGTTTTTAGCCAAAATTAAAAAATCTGGATGGTAAAAATACTAAGAAAAAATAAAAAGAAAAGTGTGGTATTCTAATTCTTTTATAAGATCGTCTGTTTCCTCGTATTTTTTTTGAAATGAGGGAAACTTCTGTCAAGTTCAATTGAAGAAATATGATAATAACAAATAAAAAAACAGAGCTCTCAAAATCTCCAAATTTTATAAAAAAAACCTTAATAATATCCACTGACTTTATTGAATATTATGCTTTAGAAAGAATTCAAAGAATGTTATCTGAAGCTATAAATTTAAATTACTTTTTATTTATTTATTTGCTTTTTGGCGATACGACAAAACTAATGTCAGGCATTCATCTTCTTGCTGTTAAAATTCGCTAAGCTAGGAAAAAAAATTCTAAAATGCTTAAGTCTGGTTAGAACAGGCTATTTTGGGAAAAAAGTAAAGAGAAAAAAAGATTTTGGGGGGCTTTTTCTTAATAATTCATGGAAAAATAGGAAGATCATGGATCTAATATAAAAAGTAGTCCCTAATCTTTGCTTTTGTAAGGAAATATTAATCAAATAAAGTGACTCGACTAATGAATGTTCTTTATTTAAAGAGGAAATAATGGATGTTCATCGTTTTCAAAATGGATCTTATAGGAAATTAAATAAAGGAAAAACAGTAGCAAACGGACAGTAGCTTGAGGAGAAAAAAATAAAACATAATTATGATTGTTGAATTTCGAATTTAGACTCAACTCTAACTCCACATTTATTTTCTGTTTATATTAATATTTAATATTACAATGTATAGCATTCTGTAAACATATTGCCAATCAAGAGAATAATAACAATGATATATTTAATTTTTTCCCCGCATAAAATATTCAACTAATTCATCTCAACTCTAAATTTTTTTTTTGATTTATGAAACGATGCAAACGATTATTTAATATGTAAACAATTTATCATGGATAAAAATTCAAAGAATTCATTCTTTGAAGTCAATTTGCGTCGTTTTAGAAAATGCAAACTGTTATTGGATTCGATCGTTAATTATTATTTTTCCATTTATATTTTTGGAAGAATTTTATGATCAATTAAAAGAATCTGAGTTTGAAAAGGCTTTAGTTATTAATTTTGCTATTATTCACCATTATTTTAAAACCAGAAAATATACCAGGAAATAGCAGTTTCAAAGAAGTGTTTATTATTGAATGATTCATTATGATTTGCACTAGATACAGTATTTCAAAAGTTATTTGAGATTTTTAAAAGTTTTAGGAATCTATCAATATTTCGGCCAGAGAAAATATATCAACATGGACTTTTGTATTTAAAATATTTTTATGATCTATTAATTCAATGTTATAGAATTTTTTCCCAATGGTATATAATAAAAATAAATATCAAATAGTGTAAAATATTTTCCAAGACAAATAAATTCTTATATATAATATTCCCATACGCTTCGCGAAATGTATGGTGTATGTCAAATTTAGTATCTGTAAGTGAAATGGTCTTGCTTGTACAACACACACACACACACACACACAGTGATTATTATAAGTAAATATAAAGATATAATTTTGCTATTGAACTTTATCTCCCACAAAAAATATCTATAATCGTCATTGAGAAAAAATTAACAAAATGTTGTATGAAAGTAATAGTTTAAAAAATCTTCAATATTTTTTTTCGATTAAATTTTTTTTTAATCTCATGACTACAAAGGTAAAATTTTAAAATTGCAATTACTAACAAGTTTAAATAGCAGTATACAAAAACTTTCACAGAATATAAGCTAAATAAAATATTTTTTTTCATTCATAGTATGTTTGTTTATAAGCCCATTTAACTCAAATTTATAAGATTAACAATAAAGAGTCTTCGTACTGGAAAAAATTCACAATACAAATTAATAAAAGCATAATTTAACTTGAACGAGCACGTGGTGCTCAGCTACTCAAGAAATTGTGTTCTGACAAGATACATTGAAATATACAAAGCGAATTTCATTTAATTTCTTTTTTTCTTGTGCGATAAAATAAATGCTGTATATTGAACATCTAATTCTTACTATTTATGTATAAAGCGAAAAGAATTTCAAGAATTTTGTTTACCACAGAGAAAATACGCAGACGATTTTCAATTTTTTTTTCAAGTTTCGTTTTGATGCTTGTAAGTTTCACATTATTAATAATAGAAATCCTTGAGATGTATAATTATTGTTTTTTATTACTTTGGTATATTAAAGAGATAAAATTTTCAAATCCATTTATAAACATAAATCATTTATAAGTTTTCATAAGTTTTTATAAGTTTCATTTATAACATACTATGCATCGTGAAATTGTATTATGTATTTTAATTTGCTTTTATAGAAATTGTATATATATATATATATATATATATATATATATATATATATAAACACATTACACTTAATCATTTTTCTGGAATTCAAAGCGTTAACGTGGATGGTGCTTTTCTGTATGGAAGCTACTTAATCAAACCTGTCGACTTTCCACTAAGTTACGTGCTTTTATTAAGCAACTGATCAGTGATCGTTCCTTGTTTCTTTGAGAAGCTTGAAGTTTTGATAAATCTATTAAGTGACAAATGTTTGGGGACATATTTTTTGTCGAAGCAACAAACACGATATGCGCGTGCATAAGTAAACTATCGTTTGTTGTTTCACTGAATGAATACAACATTTACCGTTTGTTTTAAAGATTGTCCATTATATATAACTTTTCTTTTTCGCTATCAATAATAAGTTTTCTATTTTGTATATGAATAATGCGTGCGATTCCTTTCAACCAAAATATTACACCTTTTCAAGGAAAGCATCTTGTGCAAATGATTTTGCTTAAAGAAAAAGAAAAAAAATGTATCACTATATATTTCATTTCAATCGCATTCATTGTGTATCGATGATAATAATTTTATTTTTTTTCCATATATGGGCTATTAATTCCGAATGACGTGGATCTTTTTCCGTATACTATTATGCCTTTTGAGTTTTTCTTTCAAAAAATTCAATAACAGAAAATTATGAAACGATTCGATTGTAAATTTTTTCATGTTCAAAATAAATAATAATAGTTGCACTATGCCTATAACCTTCGTTCAGGTGAAAAAAATAAGTTTAATAAAATGTGGAGGTCTTCAGGCTGAAAATTCAATCCCGAATGATGTTTAGTAAAATATTACAATGAAATCTGTTATGCGTATTTCAATGCATCATGTCAGAACATCATTTCTTGAACGACCAAGCACCACGTGCTCGTGCGAGTTAAATTACATATTTATTCATTTTAATGGTTTCATTGAACGAGTCACTTAAGTATTGCAAACGATCCAAAAAACTGTGTCTCGTATTGATTGTTTAAAAATGTATTAATTTTCGGAAAAAAATAATTATAAATATGAATACATTTTTTAATGTTCAGAGTTACTTAAATGAAATTAAAATTTTAAATATTATTTCAATCAAAATGGTACTAATATTTGATATGAAAAAAAATAATAAATGTATTTTTTAATACCTGAATTATATTTATTTTTCAAAGAATTAAATATATAAACTTTTTTTTCTTTTTAAAAATTATTTAAATATGGAAAGAAATATACAGACAATTTTAATTAATTCATCCCGCTCTTTTTTTTCTTATTTTATCAATTAAAATGAATGTTTGAAAATAAAGCACGCTAAAATTATTATTCAGTTTTAGTTACTTACATAAATATTAATTAAATTGCTGACATATTAAACATAATAATAATGACATATAAACATAAATATTAATTAAATTGCTGACATAATAGCTGCATACATAAATATTAATTAATTGCTTAAAATATTTCATTAATGTTTTATTACATATAAGTGCGAGTAATGATTAAAACATTTTAAGCAGAATTGAAATATTTTGACAACTTGCAAAATTCATCAGTAATGATTATCCACTGGAGAACCATTAAAGGAATCGATTAAAAAAACAAATTTCATTTACTCTGAAAAAATATTTGCTTTTTTTTCATGAAATCGGGCAGCGTGCGATGTATTTTTAATATTACTAAAACTATGAATCATCTGCCTATACATTTTACAATTTAACACCTGCTTTCTCCTTTTTCGTTTTGATTATTAACATCTGGAATGCTTGATGATATTATTTTATTTAATTCAGCTGCTTTCTTTAATTCTTTATGTAAATACGACTTCCTTTGATTATAATGAATGTTTCCATATTTAAATCGAAACCTTTTAAAATTTTACTGATTTGGAGATAAAAAAAGTTATTTTAAAGTTTTAAAATATAATATAAAAATATCTATTTAAAAGATTTTTATAGTTAAAATTATAATTATAATTATTTTAACGCATAAAAATTAAATCATAATTATAATTCAAGATCAATATATATAAACATAGTAATTTTTCCTTTTAAAAATAAGTTAAAACTTCTGCATTAAAAAATATAGTAATTTTTTTCATATAAAAATGAGTCTCAACAGTTATTTATCTCAAATGAAACAAGGAATAAACAACAGTTGCCGATAAGCGATAATAGAAAGAACAAACGCAGAATGTCAATTGATGTAACAGTGATAAGAGATTTTGTAGGTTTCGGTTACTTGGTCCGAGTATTGAAAAATAAAATACTGGAATATTTTTTGAATTATTAATATTATTGTGAATCACAATTTTTTTTGTTGACAAAAAGCCCTTCTTTATCACCTGAATATGTTTAGAAGAGGAAATAAAATTTTACAAAACATAGTCAGTATTTGTGGGGAGTATTTTTTAATGCTTCAAACAGACTCGTGTTCGTTAATATAGGTCTAAAAGAAACGTCCGTAAACCTAGACAGACGGACGGAAGAATTTTTTCCAAATATGTATTCTTCGAACTGGGTAGGTCAAAAATGTAAAGATTAGTCAAAATTTTACTTGCCTTTTTTTGGCAATTATTAAAATATTTTCTTTGCATTATTTATTTGAGAAAAAAGTCAAGACAAATAAAAATGTTCGTTGAAACATTGTTTAAACCATTATAGAAGATACAAGAAGAAATGTGTATTTATTTATTTATTTATTTATTTACAGAAAAATACTTTAGAGATGGACTCTAGAAGTAGACCGGAATTCTTTCTTATCCATAAAACTGAAAGGTCTTTCATCTGTTTACGATATAGAAACATAAAACTCAATAGAACCTTTCGCTGCCCCTTCACAATTTATCTCACAACATCTTTGTTATGACTTTAACCCGAACTTTTACTGTCAAGTTTTGTGTCTTCTCCTTGCTATTAGGTAGTTATAAACCAGCGGTGTATTTTCCAAGGCAGCTAAATAATTCATTAGATATCTGGGTCTTTTCTGGCCCGGACTTTGTGTTACGATAAACCTTATTTATAGGATATTTCAGTAGAAGTATATGACCCTCGAATTTATGGGAAGGAAATCAAAAGCAGTCTAGCTGCAGAGTTATGTCCCAAACTATATGTTCGGTAGATTCCAAAGAGGAAATGCTTGGAATTCAGTCTTAAATTTATTCTTAAATAATTGTTAGTAGATGCATAACTATTTCTTATGTTTTCCAAATTTGAACAGATATTTATTTGGATACAAAATATCACTTTAATTATTGACGAAATCTGGTAACATTGTTTATTAGAGGTCAGTTACTCTGGTAAGCAAAGTAACAAAAAATTAATAACCAGAGTGAGCTCTTTAACAATGCAAGAATACATTGTTGTTTTTGTTACTTACAGCACTTTCTATGGACAGGTCTCGCTGATACATCAGCAAATTTTAAGCCAAAGATATACGTCTCTTGTTTCAAGTAGCGCCAACAAGGGCCAAGAGTACGACTTTAGCTACACACTCATCACAGTCACATGCACCCTTTATACAGGGGCACAGCACATCTCACAGTTAGAGCAGAACCGAGACTCGAACCCGGGACTCCCAGAACACGAGGAAGACGCACTACCAATGTACCACAAAGAAAGCAAAGAAAATGTTTGATGGAGAAATATTTTCAATTTTACTCTGAATTTAAGAAATATATTAATTCAAAAGCCTGTCGTTTGCAATTTCGGTTTGTTTTCAAAATCTGTGCAATACTTGTGTAATATCAACTCATCTTGCGGAATAACAGCTCATAGCGATAAGTAGAAGTTATATCCTGGAATAATGCGGGGTGTGATGGTGGGAGGTAAGATCTCTGAGCTGTAGGAGTTCACGTTAGAGACCCGATTCGATCAGAGTCGTCATATAAGAGGGTCTATTTCACGCTAAATCCGCCAGAGTCAAATATGCTCCCATTGGTATGGTGTGGAGAGGAAGTTGCTAGCACAAGTGTCGTTCTCGTCATCTGACCGTGATTCAAAGTTACAAGCTGCGTCCCAAAATAGGTTATTGCGGTCTAAGGAAGTGAATATAACTAAACTAAGTTAATATTCTGCAAGAAATTCTGCAACAAAGGTGTTCTTTATCTTTCCCCATAGCACAAAAGTGTGGCTCATAGACTTGACTTAAGATATAAGATTTTTATTGCCAAAGTTTTTTCACGTATGAGAATTGGTGTTCATTAGTTTATTAAAGAAAATAAAAGGCATTTTGAACGTCTTTTATCAACAGATTAAAATTAAATTTAACAAAAAGTACAATTTTATGAACAAGTTGGCATATAAATATCCATTTTCTTAATCCCATGTGTGTGTTTTTTAATTAACATGTTTAAATGCATTCGGAAGTGCTTATCTGAAGATGGTTTATATTCTTTCCCATATTTGTCTTAAAATTTCAAACAGATCTTTATACTTTAGACTCTAAATTTGTGTACTACCTTTTATACACTGAAGTGATAAAAAGTCATGGGAAAGCAATATGCAAATATACAGATGGCAGTAGTATCGCAGCGAAAAAGTATAAATGCGCAGTTCGTTTTCCAGAGCTTTCATTTGTGTTCAAGTTATTCATGTGAACAGGGTTTTCGTGATTTATGGTGGCACGACGAGAATTAACAGACATTAAACGTGGAATGTTAGTTGGAGCTAGACGCATGGGTCGTTCCATTGCGGATATCGTTAGTGAATTCAACATTCCGAGATCCACAGTATCAAGATTGTTCCGGGAGTATGAAATTTCAGGCATCCCATCCTATCATGGACAGCGCAGTAGGCGACCACCTGCACTTAACGACCGAGACCGCCGACGTCTGTGTAGAATGGTCAATGTTAATAGACACGCAACACTTCGTCAAATAACTGCAGGAATCAATGTGGGACGTACGAGGGACGTGTCCGATAGGACTGTGCGGCGAAATTTGTCTTCCTTGGGCTATGACGGCAGAATACCGACTCGAGTGTCTTTACTGACAGCACGATATCGCCCACAGCGACTCTCCTGGCCTCGTGAGCATATCGATTGGTCCCTAGACCAGTGGAAAACCGTGGCGTGGTCAGACGAGTCACGATTTCAGTTGTTGCAAGCTGATGGTAGAAATCGAGTGTGGCGCAGACCCCACGAAGCCTAGGACCCAAACTGTCAGCAAGGCACTGTTCAAGCTGGTGGTGGCAGCATAATGGTGTGGGATGTTTTTACATGGCATGGACTCGGTCATCTGGTGCAACTGAACCGTTCATTGACTGGAAATGGTTATGTTGAGCTGCTTGCAGATCACTTGCAGCCATTGTTGGACTTCACGTACCCACACGACGATGGGATTTTTATAGATGACAATGCGCCATGTCACCGGGCCAGAACTGTTCGCGATTGGTTTGAAGAACATTCCGGACCATTCCAGTGCATCATCTGGTCACCTAGATCACCCGATATGAATCCCATCGAGCATTTATGGGACATCATCGAAAGGTCCGTTCGTACCCAAACTCCTGCACCATCCACACTTTCACAATTATGGACGTCTCGACAGACAGCATTGCTCAGTATTCCTGCAGAGGACTTCCAACGACTTGTGGACTCCATGACACGTCGAGTTGTTGCACTTCGCCGGGCAAAAGGAGGACCGACACGATATTAACAGTCATCCCACGACTTTTGTCACTTCAGTGTATATTTAATTTTTTGTAATTATCATGTTTCGCTTACATTTAGATGTACTGACAGATTTAAAATAACAATTTAAACTGACTAAAATTATTAAACTGAAAATAAAAAAAATAACTATTTTTAAATATTTTTATCATGTCAGAACATTATGTTGTTTTGGGGAATGAGGTTTGTGGTGTCAACAAAATTCCGTAGGCGAAAAATTGAAATTATGTTATCTGCACTAGCATCTCGAAAAATCACTAGCAAATAACTGCACTAGCAAATAAGTTTATGACTACAGTAAATAAAACTAAGAAAAATGTCATTTTGAGCAACTGATTATATGAAATGAAATAAATGAGAAATGTGATATTTTTTTAAACAATCAATGCGAGACAAAGTTTTTTGAATCGTTTGCAATACTAAAGTGGCTCATTCAATGAAACAATTACAATGAATAAAACTATAATTTAACTTACACGAGCACGTGATGCTTGGGTGTTCAATCGGAAAACAATATTTTTTTTGAAAACCGATTTATTTTATTGAAAGATTTTTATCGCTTGGGTTTTTGAGTGAAACTTGATTTGTTAATAATTATTTAAGTTTTGATAGAAAAATGAGTCAGGATTTGTTATTTATAACTTAACTGAAAATGCAAACGATCTCTGTTTTCTTTTTATGTTCTTTTTCGTGTGATCTTTTTATTTTCTCTCTATTACTTTCTCCTTTCTTTGGAAAAGGCTTTAATTCTTTCAAAATGGCACGTTTTTTTTTCTTTAATATTTGATTCGATTGAATTATTTTGTTCTCAAACTTATCAAATCCATTATAATTATTTCGTTTGATATATGAGTCGAAGAAGAAAAAAATAAACTTTTGATGTGTCGCCATTTTCGATTTTCAGGGATTGGGCTCTCCATCATTTTGCAGATTGGTTTGATTTAGGGGATTTAAGCGTAATAGAATATATTTCTCCGCTTCCTTTCAAATCAAATGTTGAAAAGTCATATATATATCCAAAAGTTTTCGAAGAGCAGTGATCTATAAATATAACTTTCAAATCCATCAAAAATAACTTTACAGATAAAAAGTAGACAATAATTTAGTATTTTTTAATTAGTCACAAACGTGCTTTGCAATATCAGAAAAAACATTTCACCTTTAATTTTTATTTTTTGTCATTATTTATTCTAATCGTAAAGAGGAAGTTTACTCCACAAAAGGCAATATTGATGAAAAAGACTCCATGTTTTTTTGTTTGATGTAATTTTTTATCGTTTGGCCTGTTTATTTAATCAATAAACAATTTTGACGCAACTATTTGGGCTGATTGAGTATTAGTGAATCGCATGAAATTGAATGAAAAATATAATTTTAACGACACATTCGAACCAGTTCGGGTATTTAAAAGAAATGTTAAAATAATTCTACATTTCTTGTAAATAGGTGTGATCTTTCACGTTCATAACTAATTTGGTTGTCTTTACTTTGTTTTCAAATACTTAAAATTCTATTCATCTTGTGGTGTTTCAGAAAATATTCAGAAATATTTACTGATATATTTGTTTAATCTTTAAAATAATTTTTATACTTTCATTTTTTTACAAAGAGCAATTAATAACTTCGTTTTGAGATTTGAGTGTAACGGGAAGCATGAGAGACTTCTTCACTATATTTCACATAATATATTCGAAAAGGCATAAATTAGATTTGATATTGTGGAAAAATAGAAATCAGTAAATACTACTTTGGATAAAAAGTCTTCGAATTAGAGATATTTGCTCCTGCCTTTCGAACGTTCAAATCAATTATTTTATTTCCCTCATTTATTTAACTAGACTTCAAAGGAATATTTTCATTTGTATTGTAAATCAATTATAACCTGTAAAGTTATCAATGACAAATCAAAGCAGCTATAAGAAACATTGTCTCTTAAAAAATGAGGTTACGTGTTTGAAATTTTTTAGTTGACTAACTAGAATTTTAAATCATGGAGTACTTTTAACACCATATATATATAAAATTGACACACACGCACACACACACAATTTGAAGTTTGGCCATAAATAATGGACAAGTTGAATTTTGAAGTTCATTTAATTCCATCTCGTGAGGCACCCATTATGTACAAGCAGAGCTGCCAAAAAAATAAAGAGAGTAAAAAGGATGAAACATTTATTTCTGCCCTTATATATCATGATATTCTAGTAACTCTGACAAGTATCGAATTTCGACAGGGATTCTTAAAAGTGCTGATATTGTGTTGACCTTGATAAGAGAAAAGGAAGGATCCAGCAAAAGTGGATCCTTGCGTGGAAAGGGATCAGGAATAAATGTTCTATTATTTCCTGATGTACAACATTTTCTATTATTAGAATAAATAGAAAATGTGGAATGGGATCAGGAATTTATAGAACATTTTAGAATGAAATTACTATGAGCCAAATGATGACAAAACTAAAACTTTGGAAATTAGTTGCAATTGGAATGAGAGCTTAAAATATCATTGTATATATAAGCATACTTTGATACTTTAATGTCTCTCATAAATGCTGTAGAATTACTAAAATAGTAAAGACATTTCTAAATTGAAATTTTAAATATCAATTCGCATTTTTAGTTATAAGTTTAATTTGAAGCAGTACAATAAATACAGTTTTGGCCAAAAAATCTTTCCCATATGACAAAAAGTTATCGCATACTTTGTCATATGGGTCAACTGGAAGATAGTGTACGTTATCTTCCAGAAATGTTCTCGCATTCTCTCTATTAAAACTTTTATCCAGAGAATACTTTGTATGGTATTGACATACAATAGCTAATAAATCTATTTTTACCTTAGTTTTAGTACATTTTTTGTGGATCTATCTTGGAATACTTGGTGATTAATCTCTTACATACAACTAACTGACGATTAAACCAAAACGTTGACGTATAGTAGCGAAATTACATGCTAGATTTGATATGTTAAACTGACTAAAATTTTGAGTTATCTCTTTTACATATTTCTAAATGTATATACCTACAGATGGTTAATGTCTTGTTAAATTGGACTCAAAATAATTAGGTATCTTAACTATAAATTTTAATTCTGTGTGTCGAACTTCATCTACTTAGCTCTTTTCGGTTGCAGTTATCAAGCTAAATTATATTCGAATAACTGGCCTTCCGGGATATGAACATTCCTCTAGGCAAATTTTGCAGAAAAAAACCCAGCAGTTATTTGTACATTTTGTGTAAAGACCGTACACTGAATTTCCTTTGTTTATCTCAAACCGTTTATGACTTATCTCTGTCCTTGACTAACATTTACACGACAAATCCATACTTGTAGTCATCAAATTTGATATATTTATGCCATTGCGTATTTAAATAATCGATTCTACTTGTTTCTGAGAGCGTAAAAAGTATACAGAATGCCCTAACAAGACCATATAAATTCTTCACAGCCAGATTCGTTTGCTTGGAATACATAAAAATGCTTAGAGAACTGTATTTCTACAACCCATAGTTTTATAGAAAAATGCGATGAAAAATGTATGACCCCATATCAGGTTTACAATTTAAAAAAAAAACATTATTCAGCCGCTGGATTGGACATTGGTTCTGGTTTCATGGCCACCACGATCTCCAGATCTGACTCCTTTAGATTTCTTTTTGATAAATGCCCAGTTACTTCAGAAATGGACTTAATCTATTCGTCGTGTGGACATTGCAATACTAGAACGTGTGCAGTCAACAGTTGCACGACCCGCGAATGCATGCCACCATATGCGCGGGGGATATTTGGAACATTTTGTTTTCCAACCTCAAGGACATATAAATCACTGGGAATCGAGTTCCAATTTTTTGATGATTACGCTATTTTCAAAGTATTTAGTATACGAGAAAATAAAAAAGGATTCTAATTTGTGACGTTACTATTTCTAAATATTGTTAAGATGTTTATAAAGTTCTTTTTTAATAGGATCACTAACTCAAATTTCAAAGCGTCGTATGTTATAGGAAATTAATCCACTGCGGAAAAAACCATAGTTTGTATAAATTTAATTAATCACAATTTTAAAAAATTTTCTGAGCCTCATCATGTCATTATTATTATTTTTTTGCTTGGTAGACGTCCATTCTCGTTTCTTAAAGTATACCTTTGCATAATTTTGCAGTTCTAAATCTTTCCTCTGCAAATCGTATCAAATATACACATTCATCTTAATTATTAATCAAAATATGTTTTATTTTGCTCTTTTAGAGTATTTTTAAAAAGGAAAACCATAACAGAATATAGTTAGTAAAAAAAATGACTCAGCTATTTTAGACCATATTTGGTGGCTTAAAACACCATTTAAATTTATTTAATCAAAATGTGTATAGTTATATTTAGCTACTTGGAAGCAGAATGGTTGTACATGATTTTGAAAAGGAATGCCAGTTCATTCTTAAGAACTTTTATTGGCATACTTAAGTTTAATAGACATAATTCCATCATGTATTTCAGGATTTTGCAGGTATTTTAATATTTCAAAATAAATCTCCATTTCAATAAATTTATTCTTAAAATATCTTAGCATTTTCATTCTTTTATTTATTTAAAAACATACATCATATGAATAATGCATTAATCATATAAAAACAATTCTTCACGATAAATTTTTCACACTGTATTGAATATATTGTAAATGGTTTCGAAATTAATTACGTTTTAAAATCACAAAATCTAAAATTTTCAATAACAGAACTTCATTTTCACTCGAAATAATAAGACAAAACTTGTTCTACTTCAGTTTATTTTTTAAAAAAGTAAATAAACAATAGATATAATATTCTCCGTTTAATCTAAAACTTACCCACATTGAATATTATACCAAAAGAATTTGCTAAAAAAACTATTATTTCTCCTGGACTTGAAAGCGAGCACTTGCAACCTTTGCGTGATTGGGAATCATGGGATTGTTTGCACCTGCAGCGCATATCCCAGAATTCCATCATCCATCATCTGACGTCGAATCTCGGACTATAGCAGATTATTCATTTCATAAAAAGCGGGTTACAGTACGCTTCTAAAAAGAAATATTTGTGAAGTTTGACGGGGTTTAAAAGTTAGATATTGGCATTTAAAATGAACTGGGATTGTTTTTGCAGTTTTGTGCTGTTATCTGACATAGTTCGAACGAGATGGTTTGATTTATGGCTAACTTGCTCTTATACCTTCTGTAACGATAAAATATATCAAATTGAATTTTTGTCAAAGAGCACGATTAGATGATCAAATGAGGGCTTTTGTAATGTCAAATCTTTTGCTTATGTTTTTGACAATAATTACATCACTTTACATAATAACAATCACAATGTAATAATATTATTTAATCCTCTTTCCATGAAAATTTCCCACCTGATTTATTTTATTGTGGTGATTAAAAATGAACTGTATTTTGAGCTACTGATTTTAAACGGCAACTGATTTTCAAGGCTAATATTTGAATTTAATTAAACTTACGTGTATATATCGCTTAAAAACCTATGTGATTTTCCTTTTATATAATGCATTAATCATACATTAATTTCATTTAAACAGGTATTAAAAGTAAATGTTTAAATAAAGATAAGAAAATACAATTACTGGCTTTTATTTTATTTGTATATGGCATAAGAGACAATAAAAAGGAAACTAGGCATATATAAAGAATAATTCTGGAAGTTGGTATAATATGGTATGGTTTAGGGTTTTGGTACAAAGTTCAATTTCGAACAAGTTGCACCATTCAAAAAGATTTTTGAACAGTTACTTTGTAAGAAGTGCAGATAAAACAAGGGTACATTTTAAAATGTCAAAAATTAAGAATATCTGATTTATAACGATTTGGTTATATAAAAAATATCTCAATTATTAAATGCTATGAAAAAAAAGGCTTTTAACATTTTAAAAGGTGTTGAGAGAAATTTGTTACGGACCAACTCCTGTAAATTTAAAACAGGTGAATGAAAGTGAGTTGAACTATCATTATCAGTTGTAAAATTGGGACATTTTGTAAGAATATGTGCAATAGAATTGATCACTCCGCAATTCGTATAATAAGAATCCCGTTAATCAAATGGCAAATGTCTATGTGTATACATTGTGTATCCAATGCAAAGACAAATCAACTTTATACCTGTGGATAAATGAAAATTTTAGGTGGGAAAGTAACTTTTTTTAAATAATAAAATTTAACCTCTCAATTAACCGGAATAAATAGTACAATAATCTATCTCTGAGTTAAATATCGTCCAATTTCTTTCAGCCGTTCTGGCGTGATTGTCTAACATCACCCATCCATCCAAACTTTCACATTAATAATAGCAGTATAGATTCTTTTAAGATGTTATGCTAGAAATACTGAATAATTTGATGCCTATTTGTCAACATATTCAATTTCAGCTCGACAGATCTCTATCGAATTTCAACAGAGAAGTCAATAAACACGGTCCTTCCCATAGGAGCTAGTTTTGTTTCGATGGACCAATTACATGGCCGCCAAGATCACCGGAACTGTTTAAAACTGATTTTTTTCTTGCGGGCCTTTTTGTATGACTTTATATATGAAACATCTCTTTATTCGCCCGAAGACTTTGTGGGATGAATTCTTGTGGGAGTAAGATGTGTTCGATATCCACCTGATATCTTTGTGAAGGTATACCATTCAATGCAGAGCCGATGTCAGACTTTCTTCGCTGATTCTGACAAAAACCTTTGAACAACTACTACTGATGTTGTTACTTATGGCACTTGCCATAGACAAGCCCCCTGCTGATACAGCAGCAGATTTAAGCCGAAAGGAGCGTCTCTTGTTTTTGAAGTAGCGCCAACTAGGATCAAGAGTACGACTCAGCTACACGCTCAACACATTTGCTTGCACATTCCCATTTTACAAGGGGGCACAGTCACACATCTCACTGATAGCACACAGAAGAACAACCATGCCCGAACCGACTTCCAGAAAATGAAGAAGAATTGCTACATCTGTTGTGGCAAGCAAGCAAGCAAACCATTTAACATTATTTTCTTTGGCTTCGATGGCATCACCCGTTTTGTTGTTATTCTAAAATTAATTATATTTGTAACGTCTACTCTGTGAAGAATAAAATTAAATTTCATTAGCGTCGTATCCCAAGATTTAATAGATGGTGCCGAAAACCTATGTGAATGAGACGTTAGTAAAGTATAATTTTATTCTTCACAAAGTAGACGTTACAAATATAATTAATTTTAGAATAACAACAAAACGGGTGATGCCATACAAGCCAAAGATAATAATGTTAAATAGTTTGCCTGCTTACTTGCCACAACAACCTCTGAACCAGAAAGCCAACCAACTACTACTATAGTGGTAATATATTTGCATTATGGGACTAATTTTAATGAAAGGGTCTGGAATTGTTTTGCTTCTTGTCTTTGTATTACGTAGTCTAGGGACTCCTGACAGCACATGTGATTTTATATTCCTATTGATCTTTGTAGATACTTGATCTGCCATATCATTTAGTAAGCGTTTCTTCAAACAATCTATATAAATAACATCTGCTGGAAACCAGGAAGGAAAAAAAGTGTAATGAGCTCAAAGTAAGATTAGCGAGTCGTATGAGCATCCAGTATCACTATGGACTTTAGGAAAAAAGAACATCTCACTACCAGTCCTATTCGAATGGCTGGATATGCATGACAAATACAGTATGTTACATGCGCTTTAACGAAATAAGCGATCATGAGCAGTATGTTGATATCCTTTAAATCTTTCATATCTTGTTGATGAATATTGTTTACTTTATGCATTATGGTGGGTGTGAATTTTTATTTTCTAAAGAAGAGGAAACGTCAGGGCAACAATTTTTTTCTTTGATTTTAAGGGGTCGCTGCTAATTGGGGTTTTCATACTCGGTACCAAAGATGATTTAAAGTGTCTCTGAGAGCTTTTCAAAAAAAGGAAACTCGTCATCACGTCCAAAGGCTGAGGAATTTTGACTTACATCATCATTCAGTTGCCAAAAAAATGTCCTCTTACAAGTTATCTTGACGGATTTCTGGGGATCTGGGCTTTTCGGGTTCGATTCCCGGTTTGGGCACATTTGTTCTTCTTCTCTGTTCTATCTTTAAGCTGTATGAATGCCCCCCCCTGTAAAAGAGAATTGTGCAAGCGAATGTCATGGGCAAGTATCTAAGTCGCTCTCTTGTCCCTTTGTGCAACTGTGCAACTGAAAAAAACAAGAAACGCTCACTCGACTTAAATTGCTGACAGGTCTTTCACCGGGCATGTAAAGTTCCATGAGCAACAGTTAGCTGAAGAAGTGTCCCTGGGTTACAATTACAGATGTAGTTAAACTATTTCTATAATATTGGGGGCCTTGAAGAAACACATCCCTGAACGACGATTTTCTTCCGTCGAAAGTAGTGTACGATTGCTTACACTCAAGTTTCTGTTGGCAATCGCAACAGTTTTCTGTGAAAGCATAGACAATTTTGTTAAGCGGTCTCTTAACGATATTTTATATTGATTGTGTACCTTTCTGACAGTGAAAATAAGTTACTAAATCAAGAAAAGCTCTTACATTAAAATAATGGAAAAAACAATAATATTTTCACTGCAAATGAAAAATACTTCTAGAAATTCCAAAAAATTGCCTCTTTATTAATTACAAGCTGATAGACAGATAAAAAAAGGTTTGGTTTTATGGATGTACGAAAGCTATTTCGGAAGAAGTTTTGTTGCGCTGTCCCAATGTTGAACAAGTTTTCTAGAAATATTTTCGAATGTTTTTCTTTTTCATGTGGCAATATACTAGATAGAGATTCTTTTTTATTATATTTATTAGTTTTATTCCTCTCTTTATGTTTGATCTCTAATAGATCGCACGTTCTCTAATGAATTCGGATAAAACTGTTTCATATTTTTCAATAAATATTCATTTTTTTTTTGTTGAATAACGAAATATCGAATCAAAGTAGGCACCTTAGAATGATTAGAAGCAATAAAACCATTCATCATTTTCAAGTGTAATGAAACAAATGAATTGTAAATGGGTGTGATTGTTTCCTGAAATTTTTCGGATATTGCTTCTGAGATGTTTATTTAGATTAAAACGTGTTATCAAGTTAAAACATGTTGTTTTCGTTTGAGGTTTTTGAATAATTGAAAATCTAAATTGAGTAATCAATCAGCAGAAATGTCACTATATCTCAACTTCTTTTAATCGGAGGATTTTTTTACATGCTTTTAGCAGTAATACATCATTATTGTTAATGATCCTTTGAAAAGAGATGCGTTTTTGTTGTTGACCTCCTTATACCAGCATTTCTTTTCCAAACTTGTTTAAACTACTTCATGAATTAAATTAATTAAGGCAAATAATGATTTAAAAATAATAATGTTCTCATACGATAACAAAAAAATTACGATCGTAGAATTGATTTTATTTTCTCATTTCTTACTTTATTTTCTGAGTCTGGGGAAATCCTTGGATGTTAAAAGCCAATGCATCAGTTAATTTCCAGTTCCATTTTAATCGCTGTCATTCTTACTCTTTGTATATTCTACTAGAAAAACGTTATCAGT